>APFE030322030.1:5395-19777 GCA_000404065.3 Pinus taeda
AGGCCTTCAAGCCTCATTGTAAGATAGTTCAGAGGCATGTAGCCACCACATCTCTTCTCAGAGATAAGCTACCATCGCCCTAGTTGGTTTATTTCCATTTCTGTTTGTAAGCATATTTCAAGATTTTACATTAATGAAATGAAGTATTATTTCTACTGCATCTCTACATTTATGGTTATTTCTATAATTTTTTGCATTCCTGTTTAAATTTGGTTCAACTTGCTTCTCCTTCGCCATTGTCTTCTTTGCAACTTTTGATCTCTTCTCTCATTCTCTTCAATTTATCTACTATAGCAGGAGAATACACTTCTCCTTGTTGCCTAAGTGATCTATAGGGGGAGTCATAGGAACTATAGTCTACCATTTTGTTTGTCATCTTGAATTATCTTCTTCCTGCCAGGATACCATGTCAGATAAACCAAATAGATACCAAAATCAAGTCCATACCTTAGTGATGTTCAGGGGAGGCTTATGTCATCTACAATATCAGTCCACATTAGCATGTACATGCATAATCATAAGCATATCGGTGTAATAAAATAACATCACAACAACATCATGCATGATCATACAAACTATATACCTTGATCCCATGCATGGCAACCATAACGTTGACAACATTAGACTTATCCAAAGAGAGTGAAAACATGCTTTGATACCACCCTTTTGTATCAGATATGACTGAAAGAGAGTGCTACCCACTCTGATACCACCCTATAACCGCCTCCTCCCACATTTACCCACTTTCATTGCCTTTGCTGAGGAAAACATCAGCTAAGGGTAACTATGATATGACTCAACCTCCTTCATGACCTTAACGAAGTGGAGTCGACAACTGAAGACCTTATTGACTTCCCTTAAGTGCCACAAGACCTACAGGAGTAACCCAACCCCTCCAAGTGTCCAACCCCTCAGAAAACTCACTTTTTCCCTGACCTTGAGCCCCATTCGCTCCCTTGCCAAGGTCTCCATGTGAGTATGGGTTCCCAGTGGCTCCCATAGGCTTACATGAGTGCAACTGTGGAAGTTTTCTGCCAGTGTTGTGCCAATGACTATGAGAATTAAGGCTACTTTCTAGGGTTGGGGCTAAGCCTCTGCTATAAAATACATGAAACTTCCAGAACCCATAAAATACATGAAGACAATGCTTACAAGCCAAAACTAGTACGAGGACTTGACCTGACCATCCCCACCCGAGATTGACATTTTGTCAAACACTTGGTAGATATATAACCTACAGGCCATGAGTGCTAGTATGAACATAAGGGACTGAAAACTTAATTGAGGTTTAACAAGAAGGGTCTCTACCTTCTCACATTAGCTGTCATATAATCAATTAGGTCTTGCATTCATTATTTATTTAGTTACAAGCAAAAACATGAATAGATCCATGACTGAGAACTATCATATAACCATGCTTATAACCAGCATATAAGCACATAAATAACAATAAGGGAACAACCATTAAAGCCACATAATAACAAATACATTTCCTTACAAAAAGCAGGAGAAACTTAGCTTTTATTAAACATAAGAAAATACCGACTAAGTACGGGACTTCCACGTTCCACTCGACCATAGATTGGCTGAGCTAAATTTCTCTTCAACCAATCACCCCCATGCCATATTCCAAGCATGATCGTAGGATCTCATGAGATAAACCAATATAAAGACAACTAAGGGAATCCAGAGGTTAAACCACGACCGCCTTATAATTTCTTCACCATCCTTGAGGAATTTTCTTGTCTCCACCCTAAGGATTTATCATTTATTCCACCATTACCGGTCAAGGGATTCCTAGGCCTTTGGGAATTTTACTGAGACCACCACATCCTAAATTTGAAAACCATCTGGAAATCCAAAGCTCAAATCGACAATAATCCCATCACACCATGGTTATTCATAAATGGAAAGGCTAGGCTAAAATCCATTGTCTAATCTCAACAACATCTATGCCAATGACAACCAAAGAACCATATACCAACATGCACACACCATGCATGTCAAAACCAACTAGGAAATCACACATGCAATATGTTACCTACAAGTATTCCTGTTGGAGTTGCTTGATCCTTGCCTTCCCTTTGTTTCCTTGTCCTTCTTTGCTTTCCTTTCCTTTCCTTTCCTTGCTTGCTTACTTTCTTTCTCCTCTATGAAGCTAATTCCAAAATTGAATTGAAAAAAAGGTACCAACTAATCCTCACAAGTCTTTTTTATTGATGAGGCCTCTATTTTTTTCAATTTTCCTTCATTTTTTCTCCTCACATGCAACCCGTGACGTTTCACTTTCCTTTTCCCTTAATTTCCATGCTTTTCATTAATAAATTGCTAAAAATGCCATTTTTCCTTTCTAAAGCCTTAGTTGTTTCCTTTTCCAATCTTGCTTAGCCATAAATACATCAAATAATGCCCACTAGGATATTTTTCCCAACATTCAGCTTGGGATAAGTGACCCTTTCCCTTGGTCTTTTTAACCTTTATTAACTTTTATTATACAATATTTTATCTCGGGGTTGTTACATATCCATCCCCCTTAGGGGAATACCATCCTCATTGTTACACCACACCTAGACCTAGCAAAACTGCTGAAAAGAAAAATAATGGCTATGGACCTTTATAACCCAACTCATTGTAGTGTTTACAATAACATCCTGCTCAAAAGAAAAATCACCATGACAACATGACAATATAAAAGCCATACCGCTTATTGGATCTTTATAACTTAGCTTATGGCGATATTAACAATAGAAAGCATACATAAATTTGTACAAATACCAAAACTCATTTTCCTTCACTGCAAAAGAATGAAGGATACATAGCCACCATCTAATCAACTATCTCCCATGTAGTTTCATCAGGCCCAAAGTGCTTTGAATGCATGCTAACCTGCTTGAGTGCTCTGTTCCGGAGCATGAGATGTTTCCACTAAAATATGCATTAGGGTTCTGGCCAAGATTATCCTTCTTACTCCACCTGCAATACATACCAATCAATAACATGATCAACATACTTTACATATATTTTAGGCAAAAAAACATGAAAAAAATCATGGACTTTCACTGTCAGAGGTAGTGCAAGTATGTAGGTCACTGGTCCAATCTTCTCAAGGATCTCAAAAGGAATGTAATATCATGGTGCCAACCTGGAACATGATCCAATCATCAAGGATATATTCTTGGGATTAATGCACAAATAAACATGATTCCCAACCTGAAACTCCTTAATTGCCCGGTTTTGGTCTGTATAACTTTTCTACCTATCCTGTTCTACCTTTAGATTCTTATTTATAACCTACATTTCCCATTCCATGTCTGAAAACATGTATGGTCCAATAAGTAACCTGTTCATTGGATCAATCCAGCTGATGGGAGTGTTACACCTCTGCCCAAACAATGCCTCAAATGGATTCATCCTCAGTGACAATTGATAATTGTTGTTGTATGCAAACTCAACCAATGGAAGGTACTCCTCCCATCTCCTCTGCTAATGCATGACATACATCCTCAACATATCCTCTACTATCCTGTTGACCCTCTTTGTCTGTAAATATGTTTGTGGATAAGTTGTGTTGAGGACCAAATTTGTACCCAATCCAACAAACAACTCCTTCCAAAACTTGGAAGTGAACTTGGCATCCTTGTTCGACACAATATTCTTCAGAACACCATGCAATCTCACAATCTCCCTGATGAAGGCTTGTGCTACCTCCATGTTTCTCCCTCCCATTCACCGAATCTTGATAGCTTTGCTAGCTCTTGGGAAGGCCCAGAAGGCCTAGGCTTACCAAGTATTCTTCAGGGAAATTAACACCGACCTCGCCAATTCATCACAACACTATGTAAACTTGCTCAAATACTGCGAAATTGTATCATTCTTTTGCATATTGATGCTTCAAAGTTTATCGTTGAGTCACAACTTGCTGTGGTCACTATTATTCTCGAACAATTCCGTTAGCATTTTCCATATCACAAATGAATTTTCTTTTCCATGGATATTCAAGAGAATATGATCATGTATTCCCTCTAATATTATTCTCCTCGCCTTGGCTACATATTTATTTCACTGAGCAAGGTTTTGGACATCAGATGCTTGAGATTTTGCAAAATCCATCTTGATGTATTCTAGAAATCCATTGTCATCCAATACCGCCTCCATATGATCCTTCAATGCAACAAAATTTGGGTGCCTTCAAAGGCATACTATAGCCTTAGTCCATTAAAGACCATCTTCTCAGCTCTGAATAAATCCTGCTGCACTGATCTTCAAATTCAAACCTCTCAGAAACAACTTTTGCTATAATGTGAATCGAACTCTAATACCATGTAGAAATTAGGCTGTAGATTTGCAACTTCTCACAAATTTTTATTTAAAACCACAAGACACAAACCTACTCTACTGCTATGTAAATGTTATTTCACAATTTAGAACATAAATCTCAGACATGCAAGAAGAAATAACACACATGCAACAAGTATTTTTATCTAGGGAAAACATTCTACTAAAAACCCTAATGCCTGCTTCCATTAATCAAATGAATAAATATGTATTACAATTACTTTACTCAATTGAGCTCACCCTGCAAGTGCAAAACCTATCTCTTTACTCACAAAAGGCCTCTGACCCCGGCTTAGTCAATTTTTTCTTCGGCTTGAGCTCCTATTTACTTGAACTGTTCCTTGAGGAATTAGTCCCTATTATTTATGAAATTCCTCTAATTCAATTGAGAAATTCCTTAGGCTGATCATATGACTACATGCAACAAATGTACACACAAGACTAGTCTACAATTGATGTTACACTGCCTTGGAATCTCCACCTCAAATGGGTAACTTGAATTCTCTAAATTTATTAGCTATGTTTGGCTAATTGATCAATTAATTGGATGATTAATGAGCTTTACTGAATTCCTACTACACAACTTGACCCTCCACTAGTTCTTCCAACAATTGGAACTAGTTTAATTGAAAACAACCTGAGATAACTGATCTTGATTGCTACAAATTAGCAACCACACATGCAGAATTGAACTCTAACTCGTCCAACTTGAATTTACTAAGTAAACTGGGTGACACAAGTGATGTCTCACAAGTTAACATCATCCAAGTTGTTTACTGATGTCGAAATTTAGATTTTCTTAGTTTAATAAGGAAAAATCAAATTGATAATTTCTTGCTAAAATTTTCAATAGATATCAGTGGCCATCCACCTACTCCAATGACTCAAAGGAAAATTCTCTATCTTATTAGGTTTTTTACATTTTTTTTCGGTTGCTAAACTTCTAGGGCCATTTTGAAGCCCTAAATGATATTTTTTTACATGGGAGAGACCTATGCTTTGTTAGTGGAAATGTGTAATTCTTGGCTAGACCTTTCAAACATGCCACCTAGCCTGCCAAACAAATATTGTATGCAAAATTTATGACCCTGGGAAGTTGATTTACTAACTAAACCTAATGGGGCCCATAATCCCTTTGGCTTTCATCTCTTAGGGTTAGGTTTTTCAATATTTGTGTTTTCCTCATTGCTTGTGATGTTAGAATGGTCCTTTCGACCTCATTGTAACTCACTTTCGTGAAGGCATGTAGTTGTCACATATCTACTTAGAGATAAGCTACCACCATTCAAGCTAGTTTGTTTCATTATGAATTTCTACATTTTCAACACCTTCCATTTATTAATAGAAGACAAGTTTCACTATATATTTATGCTTTGGTTATAAATTTGTATTTCATTTCGTTCCCTTCAAAAATCTAGATCATAAGTATTTGGAAATATGGATGACTTGAATCAAGTTCCAACTACTAGGGCCATATCCAAATGTAAAACACTTGATGGCAATGTATCTAACATTTGGCATCCAAAGAGTTTCAACTGATATTCTCGTAAGCTTGATTCTAGATCCAGGTATAATAATCACCTAACACATCATTGTTAGATTAGTTGACACATTAGCACAATTTTTTAAGTAAATGTCGCATGCAATGTGTGAGATATGACACATTATACTCCACATCAACAATAATGTGCATTGAACCTTGAAAATCCATATCAAGAAATGCCACATATCAAATGAAAAACCAATAAGTTTAAAGGAAAGAAGCTTAAATAGCCATATTTCACATCTCGGTATTCAATGGCTTGAAACTAATCATATTAAGTGTTCCACATGAATCCAAATACATTATGTTTGGTTTCAATCCAACTTGATTGAACTTGTTTGAAAAGAATCTAGATCTGGAAGTACAACACTAACATTCGGTATTCAAATGACTCAAATTAATAATATTTTCCTTTGATTTGGATTGAGATTACCCATATTAAAATATTTGGAATCTGAGACAATTAATCTAATCAATTTATGAATCACGTTATGATACTCTGTAAAATCATTTTCATAAAATTTTGACATTTTACAAATAATAATCTTTAAATCAAATTTAAGCAAATTGATATCATCAAAACAAATTATGAAAAAATTATAAAAAATGAAAGATGAATCAAATTGTAAATATGTACAAATTTATTAAAATTTAAATTAAATGATCATAAATAATTAAAATTCACAAAAGAAAGAAAAGTTAGAAGGATCCCATTATTTTATGAATAATTCATATAATGATGGGGGCTTGGTGTACAAGCTACGACATATGGCCAAGGGTTATGAAAGATAAGCCAAGGGATTGAAAATCCTATTGTAGTTGGAAATGGGCCCAAGCATGGAGGCTTGGATAGTGGAATAAAGAGTTTGAATAAGTCAAAGAGTACCAAAATAACCTTTTTTAAGGAAAGAGGGATTGAAAAAAGAAGCAAATTCGATGGAAGAAAAGGAAACTAAAAATGGAATCGTAAACAAGCCATTCCAAATTGCATATCGAATTTTAGACGAGGGAAACCAAGAGATTTTTCACCATCCAAAACTACACCAACCCTTGGGGGACCAAACAAACAAATTGGAATGCATAAGGAGAGACTAAAGAAGTATGTTGAGGCATCTATAGTTTATTTCTATTTCAAGAAGATATGCCACAACTATTATGTTTGTTGGCACTTTATTCCATGTTCTTTCAACGGGAAGAATGACAATAAAATTTATGCAAAATAACCACAATTTTAGAGGAACATTGATGATAAGAGAATGTCAAGTAGCCTTTATAGTAGCAAGAATTTTTCCTAGCACTACAAGTTCAATCGATATTGTAAAGCCAAGTGTTGGAGGTTTCATTTAGAACTTCATCTCAGGAATTACAGAACCAAAAAAATGTTTTCAGAGAAAAGTGTGAAGGGAAGGAAGAAGGAGAAACCCAAGCCCCTATAACCCTTAAAACATACTAATTTTGACCACTAACATCTATTATCTAATATATCTTCTAACTATGAGAACTATATCCCAAAAAGCATAATGCTATCATCCTTAACACTTGAAATGTAATCATTATCACTAATAAACTCTAAACCATAACAAATATACTTGTTAACTAGTAACATTTATGATCCATAACCTAATACCATATACAAACATATTCTCTAACTCCTATATGCCCTAACCCATAACCTTTAGGACATGCCCAAAGCCTTTTCATTTTTAAACCTTAAACCAAATAACCCCTATCCCTAAATGCATATATCCTTTGGACTTAGCATTAATAACAAAAATTCCTAAATTAATATATCCACTATAGCTGATAACTACTATATTAACTTATAATCCTTAACACTCTGAAAACTCCTGATCCTTATAAATCCTCACCTTATAAACCCTTAAAAAAAACCCCAACCCTTAATAACTATCCCTAATAAATGCTAACACATAATTCAAAATCCTAGTTTCTAACACAAATAATCCTTAATTCCTCTATCCCATAGCCCCAAACATATATAAATCCTAATAAACTCCATCGTATGACCTTATGAACCTTAATAACTAACCCACAATCCTTAATCCCCATACTCACTAAGTTTGAACGTTGGCCCCATTTAATGCTCACCATGTGATGTCAGTGGATGACATTGGTGATGGGCGTGTTGGAAGATGCTCCATGACATTTCAAAAGAGTTTCGACAAATATTCCATAGATGGGAATGAGGAATTATGACAATGAGACTGCATGATGAGTGTTGATGTAAACATTGACCATCTCAAGGATTATGCAGGGATGTCACACATCCTTGAATCGTAAAACCCTCACATACCATCAAGGCATGTGCCTAGCCCAACCATGTTAAATTTCAATGCATACAAGAATAGTTTGAATAAATTTCAACATTGGCCCCATTCACTGCTGACCGTGTGACTTTGGTAGATGACATTGGTTATGGGCGTGTTGGAAGATTTTCCATATTGAAATTTCAAGATAGTTTCGAAAATATTCCATAAATGGGAATGAAGAATGATGAAAATGAGATTGCATGATGAATGTTGATGCAAACGTGGACAATCTCAAATATTATGCAAGGACATTACACATCCTTGAGTCTTGAAGCCCTCACCTACTATCAAGGCATGTTTCTACTCTAACCGTCAAATTTTGATGCATACAGGAATAGTTTGAAGAAAGTTCAATGTTGGTCCCATTCATTGCTCACTATGTGGCATCAATGGATGACATTGGTGATGGGTGTGTTGGAAGATGTTCCTTGACATTTTAAGATATTTTTGATAAACATTCCATATATGGGAATGATGAATGATGACAATGCGACTGCATGATGAACACTGATGAAAACATGGACAATCTCAAAGATTATGTGGGGAAATCAATCACACTTGAGTCTTCAAATCATTGCATAATGTCAAGGCATGTGTATAGTTTACCAATGTCAAATATCTATGCATACAAGACATTTCTACGCATTCACTGCTCATCGTGCGACATCGTTGGATGACATTGGTAATGGGCATGGTGGAAGACATTCCATTAAATTTCAAGAGTTTCGATAAAGGCCTAAATCCCCTAACCCCTATTCCTGCATTGACCTTTAAATCTGTAAGCCCTAATTCCTAAAGTACCCTTAATCCCTAAACCCTACTTAATCACTAATCTCTTAACGCAAAATCCCTAAAACCGCTAACCCCTAAGGCATCGACCCTTAAAAACTTAATCCCTAATCCCTTAATCCATAAAACCTTATGCCCTAGGCATGACTTAAACATTAATCCCTTAACCAATCATCCTGAAGCCATTAAGCTACCTAACCTGTAAGCATCAAATCTCTTAGCTCTTGACCCTTAATCCATTAAAACCTAACCCCTAATCCCTTAACCCTTAATCCCTCAAGCCCAAATCCATAAATCCAATAATCCTTAAATCCCCTATCCACTTAAACCCCAAAACCTTAATTATTCGACTATTTAGGCACATATGACGCTAAAAAGGGAGCTAACCAAAGCAATAATATAGGTCTAAAAAAAGGAGCTAAATCGTGTGCTATTTCAGGGGAAATTTATGGCACTATTATGGCCTAAATGTTTTGGTCCGCACAAACAACACTAAAAATAGTGCCATCCCGATAAATAGTGCCGATGTTTTCAAAAATTTGGAGAAAAATACACTATAACAATCCATGGAAGCAAAAAAGGGAGCTAATCACAAGGATTTTTTGTAGTTTAAAAAGCTATGAATCTTGAAAACTAAAGAAACATAAGAGGGATTATGCCATTCATGAGTTATAAGGTGCAACTATAATTCATGTTCTTAAGATATGGAGGCATACCTGATGGGGAGTGGATTTATATTAATGACTAATCATAATGGGCTGAGATATTTGCTTTATTAGCCTCATTTGAATTTTTGATGAGAAATATGGCTATCTTTCTTAACGGGCATGACTTTGAGATAAAGCACTTAAGGGTAAAGAGAATAATGTAGCTTAGTAGGAGGATGCAAATGATTCACTTAGCAAAAAAAGGAAGATATGAATCTGATTTGAAATCTAGGGTAAATGAAGCCTTGAGCACTAATGAACAATTTGTGCATATTAAAGAATTTTTGCAGCTGTAACCTATGAAATGTGAAAAACATCAAATAACAAATGATGGGATGTTTATTTATAATAATTAGCTATACATACCCAACTACATAAATTTAAAGAGACTTCTCTTTGATGATTTACAAAAAAAGCCTTATTTGAGACATTAAAATATCAAAAGATGATCAAGGCAATAAAGAAGTAGTATCGTTGGTCAAGGATGAAAAAGGAAATTGTGGAATATACTACTAGATACATAGAGTGTTAACAGGTCAAGGGGGAAGACTAATGCCCTACGAGATTTTTATGGCTCTTACCAATCTTAGAGTGGAAATGGGAGATCGTAGCACTAGATTTAATCATTGGGTTGCCAAAGACAAAGAAGAAACATGATGCAATTATGGTAGTGGTTAGTAATCTAAGCAAGGTTTTTAGTTTCATTTCGTTAAATTCAACCCATAAGACAATTGACATTGTGGATAATTTTCTGAAGGTAATTTTCAACTAGATGGTATGCCAAAGGCAATCATCTCTATAAGGATATGAAATTTATGTCAAGTTTTTGGAACACATTATTTTAAAGGTTTGGAACTTGGCCAAATTTTACAAAGTTATGTTTAGAAAAAAAGAATGAATCAAATATTAGAAGACATGCTTCGTAGGTACATGATAGAAAAACTAGTGAAATGGGAATACCAACGAAATTTGTTAGAGGTTTCCTACAACAATGGCTACCAAGAATCACCAAAGATGAGCCCGTTATATTTACTTTACAAAAAAACATGTAACACCTAGGTGAAATAGATTAATCTAGAAAAAAGGGTTGTGATTGGATAAAAAAGGCTAAAGCAAATGGAACAAGAGGTCTTAACAATCAAGTAAAATTTGAAATCATCTCAATATATAGATACAAGAGTTATGTTGACCTAAACCAAACAAATAGAGAATTTAAAGTGTGGGACCACTTGTATCTCAAGGAAAAGCTACATAAAAGTTCCATAATGCTGGTAACTTGTGCCAAGCTTGAACCCATATACCACAAGCCTTTTAAAATCATTGAATGGATGGAACCTATAACATAAAGGCTTGCTTTACCACTAAATGTTACAACACATGATGTTTTACATATTTCATTTCTTGAAAAGCACGTGCATGATCCTAGCCACATAATTGATTTGGTTGTGATTCATGGGGAACTAGGGGGAGAGTTCTAGCTAGAGCCCCTATGTATACTTGATAGGAAGGAAATATTTCTTCGTAACTAAGCCTTCGACAGTTAAAGGTGTAATGGGAGTACTTTTGTTCAAATGAAGAAACATGGGAATCAAAGGATACCATGAAAGAGGCATACCCATTTTTTTCACTTCTTAAGACTACTTAACATCGAGGAGATTGTTATTTGGAGGGTGAGGGGGTGTTATATCCTCATTTTGATGCCCTAACAATTGTTGATTTTCTTAGTGCAATTAGGGTTAGCATAATATTTCTGAAATGGTGATAATTACCTTTGATTTAGATCTTCTTTAACTTTTATTCCAATATATCATTTAGTAATTATGCTCCATAACTTCAACCATAAATAAAAATAGAACAATAGAGATCACAATGCATAAGAGAAGATAAGATTTACCTTGGGAAAACCCACCAAGGGGAAAAACCCAACAACTGTTTCAATAAATAAATTCATTTGTTCAAGAAGAGACACACCTAGACCTATGTGAAAACCTTGTCTTCCCCTCCAAGTCAGGCCTCCCAATTTGATCCAACAATTTTCTTTACTGATATGTCAAAAAATTTGGCCTTTTGCATCAACTTCAGAAACTCATCTTTCTGTGGCTTCTTCATAAACTTGAATTTCTGTTGCTTCTGTGGCTTCTTTAGAAACTTTTTTTTCTGCATCTTTTGTGGCTTCTTCAGAAACTCGGCTTTCTGCGATTTCTGCGACTTTTTCAAGATCTCGACTTTTTGCGACATAAACTGCCTAGAAAATTTGTGAATAAGAAAAATAGAGAAACTATCCACATGTGCAAGCGCACGAGAGAGAGAGAGAGAGAGAGAGAGAGAGAGAGAGAGAGAGAGAGAGAGAGAGAGAGATTAATTTCATCCTTCTTTTCATCCTCCTTGTCCTTCACTTGCATGCTCAACATCTATCTTGTGTGAGAGAATACGAATGCCCAAGTGGAGGAGGTAAAATAACCTTTATATAGTGATATTACTATGCCAAATTGGTGTCTCTTGTCTAGGACCGACTTGACTTGGAGGGAAGCTGACTTGTCACTTTTGGAGCCAAAATTTACATTTCAAAAATTCAAATTTTCATCTTTAAAAAGTCACAAGGGGACTTTGACTCAAAACAAATAAGTTCCTTTGACTGAAGCATTTATAAATATGCTTTACAATGATAACTGTAATTACAAGAAGTGACCAAATACAACAAGTGACTAAATGTACATTATGAACATTGACCATAGTTACAAATTCAACAATAATTTCTAAGAAAATTATTCTGAGTGTTGTTTTATTTTGATATGAACATTTTATTAAAATGTTAAGTTAAAATGGATAAATCAGAAACATTGTAAATGAAATATATTTTACTTTGATTGATGAAAGATTGCAAATAACTCACTGAGGCTTGAGCACATACATGAACCATCATACCACAATTGGGGAATAATAAGGGGGATATGGGATTTGACCTTGTAAATAATCCTAATCTACCCTTGTCAAAACCTTTGTTGCTAATTTTTTTAATTTGAAATGTTTTCCCTCTTTCTAATATCCTTAATTTTGAATTTTAATTGGTGGAAATATCTCTTCCCAAAAACTATTGAGCCTTGGGTGGTAGCTAAGGAAGTCCTTTCAGTAATAAATGAGAGTTATGGGCTCAATACAATAGATTGGAAAATCATGATTGATTGTGGGTTGTATTGGAAAATGAAATTTATGATTTTGTTTGTGCACATAAATGGCTAAGGGAGTTTGTTCATTCATGCAAGTGGAGGAATCAGGATGATAGCATAAGAGTGTATGTGATCTAAGTTATTGGTGGAGGTACTCGGATGCAGGTGTCAACGACGCCATTTAATTGACAAGAAGAATTGTCGGCGGGTTGGGAAGTCATCTGGCTTTGCGCTTCATCATGAGAGCCCACAGGAGCTGGAATAAAAACACCTTGCAGGTGACATTTATTGTCTCTGAAAGATGTGAAGAGATCATCTCCTTCATCACCATGGTCCTTGCAAACCGCTTTGTTTCTCGTCCCCTTCTCCATAGCATTTGTTCTCCACATGCGGACGAACCGTGTTTCAGAACTACTACAGGCAGTCACTACCTAATACTCCCTTGTCAGGATTTTGGTAATGGTTTTCATTTTTCGCATTCCTGTCATTGTCTTATTGCTTGTGGTTTACCCACCCCTGCTCTCGTTCAACGTCGCCTTCCTTCCAATTCTTCCGTTGTCAATTCGGCCATGGCTCGCCTCAAGCACCGCATGTGTAGTAGACGTGGAGGTTCACATGGTGGTTTTAGCCACTCGCAAGCTTCTACCAGCTCCACCTCTGACTCCCCAGACTCAACTACTGAATTGCCCAACTCGCTCACTAATCCCACTCATAGCTACCCGAATAACATAAGTGGAAGAGGTTGGAGGAACAATTCTATCCACACTATGGATCTCCCACTCCCTCCACTATCTGACCCTCACAACACTCAAATTAGCTTCTGCAGTTCCCTATATAGGCCTATAATCACTACTACCATCACAATTTCTTTCAAGGAAGAGTCTGGGATGCAAGATACTCTGTCCAGTCGTGGAAACAAGCAGAATAAGGCAGAGTCAGGTAGTCAGGGGATCAGCATCAAGCATCAAGGAGGAAGCAGTAAGGCTCTGCATGGAAAAGACAAAGCTGAAGACACTGGTAAGTGATAGATGGATGCTATAGGAAAGGTGGATGCTCCAACTGTTCAAGGTCGAGGCGTGTCTGAAGAGGAGGACGATTGGTATCAGTTTTCCTGTCGGATTGAGCAAGAGCCAGCTCCGGAGGAACCACCAGCCTAACATGTGGCAACATGCAAAAGTTCCTGGCTCTCAGGTGGATTCGTCTCACTGTTTTGTGGTTTCTTGGTCACGCGCAAAGGTACTGGCTTCCAGGTGGTTTTGTTTCTATGATTTGTGGTTTTGTGGTTTGGAAGTGTTCTGTCTCCACGCCAAATGTCCTGAATTCTCTAGTTAACTCTCAGCCAAATGGAAATGTAATTCTGTTACTTAATTATGTCCCTGTCTTTTTGGTTCAGGAATGCATTCCTCTTTTTGGTTCTTTTAGGAAAACCAAGGTCTAGATGTTCAATGGTTGGTTTCCCCCATAACAGGGGTAGTCTTTAATGTTTCTTGGATATGTTTCCCCTCTGTTGGGGT
>APFE030322037.1:6936-48479 GCA_000404065.3 Pinus taeda
AATAAATAATAATTCGACCTGGGTCCTAAGGTCAAAATTAGCCGTTGGTCGATTTAGCTGTTGGAGTCTCTGCTCAAACTATTTAACATGCTAAGCTGGATCTGTTTCTTCAGCTTGTCCTAACGATGAACCACACTTGTTGGTTCGAAACGCGTCGACAAAGGTCTTTCTATATGTGATTTATGCTGAAGCTCTACTTATAACTATTATGGATCACAGAAGCCTCAACTCAACAAGAGTTTAATGACTGGCGGTATGGGATTAACTTAACCCTTAATCTCATCGGGGCACTTTTAATGCGGGATTAAGGACTAAGGGCGGGGTTGTTAATGTATTTTTGTGGGATATGGGTAGTAATATAGTTTATAAATAAACTAAGGGGTGGGGTTAATCTATACAAAGGAGTTAAGTATATAAAGGATAGTGGGTTTTTTAGGGATTTTTATATATTTAGTTAAAAATTAATATGAGATGAACTGAGCGGGGCGGGGCGGGGGGGGTTTATTTAGGTATATGGAACGCTATGCATTTCATATACATTTAGTACTTAGGATAAATGTCATTCAGTGGGTTTTTTGCATAGAACTTTGTTTGTCATGGGGTTTTCCTAGGCAAAAAGGACTTAGCCTTAGGAAAAGGGTTTTTGTGAGGGGAATGAATGATTTGTAAGGGATTTTAATGCCTTTGTTCTTAATCCATCAAGCTAAGGGTTCGGTCCCACCAGAGGTCAGAGAAATGCTCTTAGCCTCTTTGACTTAAAGAGCTAAAGGTACTAATATTTTTATTAGGAATGGAAGTTAATGAGTGTTGTGGGAGTTTAAAATGAATGATGGGGATGTTAAGTAAATCACATGGTGAACCATTACCTTTGCTTTATGTGTCACTTAAACATATTTAAAAGATGAATCTGGAATAATGACATAAGTGCTCTTTATGAAATCACAAGACATTTCTGCAACCTTTCTACTACTCATCCATCTACTTACCTTGTCAATTTTTCTTCACTTTATTTGGGTGCATTTAGGCTAGCGAACCCCTATGAATATTTTTCTTTTCTTTGCATAGAAAACTGTCTAAATCTAACCTTATATCAACTAAGGGCTCAGATTAAATAGACGAGCTCCTTTTATTTACTCTAGCTATCTAATTATCTTCCAAGATTACACTATTTGGTCAGATTTTATTCTCTGGCTATAAACATAAAATTGAAAACATGAAATGGCCAAGTTTAATCATTTTGACCATCATGGATTGTGGCATGAGTAGCAAGTTGCACACAATCATTTATCAGGCATAAAAAGTAAATAGTAGTGGCATTTTGACTATCACACTTTCATGGTCTTGTTTTGTCTTTTGGGGTTTGTTAGTCTCAGTATCTTCATCCCTCCATCAGTGATCAAATTCTCTTTTTGCATGAATTTTAGGTGTCCCGTCTAATCAGTTGCATTCCATTAGGTCATGGATCAACTGATGGTAGTGGTTCATTATCAAATTTCCCTCATGGTATTTACCTTCTTGCCTATTTTCACAAATTCAGGTCACTTACAATCATTTTTTGTCATTACATTTTCAAAAGCCATTATTAGGGTTTTAGGTCTCCTTAGGTCTAGGGTTTGCCACCATAGTCATGGAAAAGCTCAATAAATGGTCAGCAGGCACATGAGGAGGTCAAATAAGCTCATAAAATCAAAATTTCAATGATGATATACTCAATAAGTGATCTTTTCCTCAAAACCTTGTTTTGAGGTAAAGCAGAGTTTTATTTTCTATGTATAAAATTTTATGTAATTTTAATTTTTTCTATATGTAATAAGTTCAAAGCTACTTCCCTTGGTCACCTTGCCAACTCTAGCTACTGCAACAAACAAAAACATCAATGCATCAATTCATCTAGTGATGAGAAGAGTCAAACTGCAAAATGAAAAATAGAGCTTTTAAAAGCAAAGTGAAAGAGACTTTAGAAAAGTGGGTTTGTAAATGAAAAATTAAAACCAAAGGGATATAAAGTTATTCTTTGTGTTTCAAAGTCTTCATTTTGTACAAGAGAGTGAGCCAAAAGGAGAAAATCGGGTTTGTGGCAGAAAGAGGATCACTTGAGCTTAACCTAGCACATAAAGAGGATCACTCATGCCAAATTTCAAGAAATTTGGTGAAGTTCTTGTCATTTTTGAATTTTCGAGGCCAAAAACAAGTTTTTTGAAGCAAAGGTATGTACAATATTACAAGGTTTAACCTCAATCATTAAAAATTATGACTCCTATTGGTATAGGAACCTAACAGTGGCTCCACTTGGGGATGGAATTTCCTAGTGAAATGTCAAGAACTTTGTAGATTAGTAGCCTCTAAATTGCTGTTGATATTACCTTGCAACACTTTTCTTCTATGTCTCTGCATTATTGATATTTATGACAATAAATCTTTGAAGCTTAGGGTCTTCTCTTCAGACGACAACTTCAAAAATTCCTATCCAATTGAAACTAGACTTTTTGAAATATGTATAGTGGGGGATATAAATTAGTAGTTAGGTTCAAAATAGTGTTTGAGCATTCGACCATTCATTGGTCCACCTTCTGCTTTTGTACCATCCATCTCTCTTGGGAAGAAAGAATTATTACCTCTAAATGCATAAATGACATATGGTCCTTTCCATAGGAAATCAAATTTCCCATGTTTACCCTTGTCTTCCCTCCTTGAATCCCACTTTAAGACTTTGTCACCAAGGTGGAAATTTTCAACCTTTGTTCTCTTATCAAAAATATTTTTGATTCTTTCCTGCACAGCTTGAGACCTAATATAGACTTCTTCCCTGGTTTGTTGAAGATGAATTGTTTGGTTGATTCTTCTCTGTACGCTATTTGGTTCAACTTGCATTTCTTGAAGTATTTTCATTACTAGTGTTCCCAAAGAAGATGGAAAAACAACTTCCATCCCATAGGCTAGTTGATAGGGTGAAGTACCAATTGATTTCTTAGTGCTTAGTCTGTCTGCTCATAAGGCATTGACTAGCTTTTTTTTCCATGTTCTCTTATTGTCCTCTAACAACTTTTTGATGATGTTCAGCATACTTTTGTTTGAGGATTATTCCAGTCCATTTCCTCGAGGATAATAGGCTGTGGAAACATCCAAATATTGATAGAATGTTGGTTTCAAGGAAGGTTATGATAACGGTGTCAGTGGCTTGCCTTGAAGGTATGGCTTCAATCCATTTGGTGCAATAGTCTATGGTAGTGAGGATCCATTTGTGTTGGGTAGAGGAAGGTGGGTGAATCTCACCAATGAAGTCTAGACCCTATTATTGAAAAGGTGTTTTAGCAGAGATTGGCTTTAAGGGTAAAGGCAAAAGCTTTTTCTTTCCCGTAAAAATTTGACATTTGTGATAGGAGGTCACATATTTCTTTACATCAGAAAACAAGGTAGGCGAATAGAAACTGGCTCTAAGGATTTTATCAGCCATAGCTTTCCACTAAAGGTGTCCTCCAAAGTCACCTGCATGAAAATCTTGTAATACTTTGTCAAATTCATCTTTTAATAAATAGTTGAGAAGAATACCTTCATGATTTCTCCAAAACAAAGCATTTTCTAATATACAAAATTTTAAGGATTTCATTTTCAAAAACCTGCTTTTAGTTCTAGATAATTCAGGAGGAGCTTGTAAATTTAGTAAGACATAAATGACATCATCATACCATGGTGATTCAATAAAGGGTTGGCTGATCAGTGGATTTGCCATCTTCTCTTCATTATCTATTGCTGCAATAAAGTTTATATCCAAGGCCTAATAGTTTGATTCAGCCATGAGCTTGGCTAAACCTTGGCCTTTGATTAATTTAGTTGGTTTGATTTCTATATCATACTCTAAAATAATAGCAATCCACTTTCCTCTCTTTCCATCTAAACCACCCTGAGTTAGGGTGTCTTTAACCACTGAATTGAGAACATATGCCACTATATGAGAGTATAAGATGTACATTCTGAAGTCCTTAATGGATTTGACTAAAGCCAACACTTGTTTTTCCATTATATTGTATTTTAAGGGGGCATCTCTCAGGGCTTTACTAAAGAAATCAATAGGTTGTTCAAAGCCCTAGTCATTTTTCTATAGTAAAACTACAACAATTGTTTGCTTAGAAGGAAAGGAAAACAAAATTAAATCTCTGTCAAATTTTGGACTAATCAAGACTGGTGTTTTAGTTAAGGCTAGCTTGATGTCTTCGAAGGATTTCTTAGCTTCAACGGTCCATTTTATGGTCGAATATTTTTTCAACATATTTTTCAGTGATCTAATTAATTATACTATATTAGAAATAAATCTTCTAAGAAAGTTAATTTTCCCTAAGAAAGATTGCAATTCCCTAATGTTCCTAGGATGTTGTATCTGTAAGATGGCTTCTATGCTTGCAGGGTCTATTCAGATACCATCTTTTGAAGTTATATGACCTAATAAATTTCCTTCTTCTAGTCCAAACAAGGAATTTTTGGGGTCTAGAGAAATTCCAAATTTCCTACATTTAATAAAAACTTTCCTTATATGATCCAAGTGTTGATTGTCAGATTTTGAGAATACAGTAATGTCATCTAGATATATTACAAGGAAATCATGAATTTCTTTTGCAAAGGCTATATCCATAGCCCTCTGAAAAGTGGCTCTTGCATTCATTAGTCCAAAACGCATTTTCACATATATGAATTTTCCCCAAGGAGTAGTAAAGGCAGTTTTAGCTTCGTCATCAGGATGAACTAAGATCTGATTGTGACCAGAAAACCCATCCAATAATGAGATTCTAGTTGATCCAAACACCCTTTGTAGAATATGATCCATTTTAGGGTGAGTGTAATTTTATTTTATTGATACTTTGTTGAGGTTTCTAAGATCTACACAAAGTTTGATCTCACCAGTTTTCTTTCTAGTTGGCACCAAATTTGAAATTCAATCAGAAAATCTGATTAGTGAAATTATTTCGGCATCATACATTCTTTGAATTTCCTTTTTAATTGAGAGTAATATGACATGATTAATCCTCCTAATTTTTTGTTTGAAAAGTTTCTGATTTTGTTTAGTAGGGATTTTATGTTGTATGATGTTAGTGTCATAGGGCTTGAAGTCCTCATAACTCCAAGCAGAGACATCTTGAAATTCTCTTAATAACTCAACGTATTTCACTTTTTTAGTTGGAGGTAGTGATTTTGAAAGTTTGATCAATTTTGGATTTTCATTAGTGCCTTTATTACACTCCTCTACATCAGATTTCAAAGGTTCCATTTTAGGTTTCCTAGGAAATCATTTGAATCAAACAAATCTTCCAAAGGGGTTAATCCCTTAAGTAAGAAATTGTCTTCAAGATTAATAAAATTAGTATATTCATTGATTATTTCATCAACGTCTACTTGCTTTAAATTTTCTACATCTGATTTTGTAAATTTAGTGGGATGAAATCTTTCTATTTCTTCACCTTCTATCTTACTTATTTCTACTTCATATTTATTGTTAGGATCTATGGATGTGTCGGTATCTATGTTATGATTTGCAAACTCTTCTTCTAAATTTAAAAATTTATTTATTTGTTTATCATTAGAGAATACTTGCTAGTTCTTCAAATTATCTGGAATTACAGGACTATGCCTAATTTCAGCAGTGTACTGATGGTTAGGTTGAAATGGTAACTTGCATGTGCTAGCAAACATTGCTAAACTATGAGCTTGCATGTTATATTTTCTAGGAATCACTACAAGGTTTGTTTCTAAGAAAGTGTTAAGTATCTCTACAATGGTTCCTCCATAACAAATTAATCTAGGGTCTTTAGTGATATTACAACATTAATCCTTTTACAATTAACTCAGAGTCTCCCATTACAGAAACTTTTTTATCTCATAAATTCCTAACTAACTTAAGGCCTAAAATTAAGGCTTCATGCTCTATAATCTTATTAGTACATTTAAAATTTAATCTATATGCATGACCTTCTGAGTAATCATTTTCCAAATTGTATAGCCAGACTCCTGCTCCAACTCCTAGCCTATTGACTGATCCATCAAATTCCAAATGCCATAATATCTCATGTACATAATTTTACCCATATGGTGAAATAATCTTTTCATCACTTGCAGCATTTTGACCATCTACCTCATTCAAAAGTTATGTAGTTTGGCTAGTTTCCTTTTGGGAAGAAACTACAATCTATTTTGGTTCTGCATTAACACTATTTGAAGTTTCTTCTTATGTTTGATCAGCGTTATACATGATATAAAAATCAATATCTGAATGTATGGAGTAAATAGGAAAGTTTTGAGGCTAATCTTAGCTACTTACCATATATTTCATTAAGGTTTCTCGGTATAGTTTCTTAGGCTGTCCAAAAACAGAGATTGTGGCATATGACATATCAAGTTTTAAAGATCCTTGAAGTTTGGCTCCCCATGATTTGGTTAACAGCATGGCATACTTCGTTGGGATGTCAGCAACCACAATATCCATCAAGATGCTCTTAGCAGGATATTGAACTAAGGTGACACTTGAGTCAAATGAGAATAAGTCTTTGTAATGCCTTGTAATTTATAGGTTTAACTTCTCCATTAATGATTTGGGCATTAAGTTGTGGGAGGCCCCATAATCCAGCATTGCATAGTGATGAATTTTTTCATGGATGCAAAGGCTAATGTAAAAAGGTGGAATTTTGGTTCTAATGGTTTTCCATTAACATCTAGACCAAATATGAGTTCTGGTTGGTCATCAAACAAGTTAACGGAATTCTCATTTTCAACAATGTTTAAGGTCTGGTTTATCTGTGATTTGTAAGTTTCATTTTTTATCAGTTCTGTTAAAGGAACTAAATTTTTTAGCTTAGCTACCTCTGCTCCCAAACTGAATGGAAAAGGGGATTTTTCTGTTTGAAGGTTTGAATTTTCATAGCAAGAATTTGATTAGGATGGTCTTCTTTTCCTTTGTTGGGTATCTCCTTATGTGGATTTTCAATTCTAGTGTTTTGAGCTTTGTCCATTGATTCCTTGGAGGGAACTGAAGTGGATGTTTGATCATTAGAAGGTTGATTAGGGGTTATATCTACAATGGTGGGGCTAGAAGGATTCCATTTCTATCTGGGGGGAATCTAGAGAATTTTAGAAATAGGGGTTTCTTTGATTTTCTTGGATTTATTTGGTATTATTTTCTTGGTTTGTTCAAGGGTATTAGTGTTCTTTTGACTCCTTAGGTTATACTTCTTATGTACTTCAAAAATGGTTGAATCATATCCTTGTTTATAATCAAATGACTCTCCAGATTGGATTTGCAATTGCTACAACATATGTCGTTCTTGATCGTCTTGGCTTAGAGAAGCAGAGTCTTCATCATTTACTCCCATTAGGTTAATTTGTCTATCTTGTTTAGGATCTTGTGGAATGGATGCTTCTGCATAATTTTCTTGGAAAGGAGGCCTAATGTTCTACTCCGGTCCATTTTTTCCAGTGTTTTGGTTTTGGTTTTTCCTAAAGTTAGGGTTTCTAACTGGATTAGCTTGTTCGTTATCCCATTGAGGTCTCCTCTCTACATTTTCTATTCTATCCATTAGTTTTTACATACTTTTTGCTCGGCTATCTATCGTAATGTCAAATGATGAAGCTTCATCTTTTGCATTTCCTCTTTTTTCATTCCTAACTCTAGCTCTTTTAGTTAATAAATTAGCCTCTACACTAATAGCTACACTTTGCATCTCTTCTAATGTTGGGGGGTTACTTTCCCTGAGTTGGAATGCCATGTGTTGGAATGCCATGTTTGTATCAAAGCCATCAATGCCATGTCTGTGTCAAAGCCATCAATGTGATGTTTGTGTCAAAGCCATCAAGGAATTTTATTAAAGCTAAAACAGGTGGAGGAATAAGGTTGACGAGGATTGCATTATATATACTGTTAAATCTGGTACAATAATCTTGAACAATTTCATTAGGTCCCCTTTTAATGTTTTCATATTCTGAAAGGATTTGGAGGGGATTTTTCTTCTTTTCCCATCTGTTCAAAAATTTCTGATGAAATGTTTCTAAACTATCAATGCTATTATCAGGTAATGCTCTAAACCATTTTCTAACATCACCGACTAGAGTCTAAGAAAATAGTCTCATTTGAACATCAACAATATCAATTTCATGTAGTTCAAAGTAATCTATCAGTCTATTGACATGGTGTTGTGCAGTGTAGTGTCCTAATCCATCAAATTGAAGAATTTTTCTTTGGTAGTCTGTTGGCATGGCACCAAATGGGGCAGCTAAAATAAGAGCCTATCTATTGGCATTTTTTCTAAGATGGGAGGGGTTAGGATGTGAGGTTGAAGTACTTGGAGATGATGCAGTAGTTGGTAAAGAACTATGGCTAGTAGGTGATGAATGGACAATGATAGGTTGACGAGGGAGTGAAGGTATAAATGGTGGTGAGGAATGGATTTTAGAATTTGAAGGGAACCAAGGTGATCTAAAAGTAGTGGATAATTGTTTAGAAAACCCAGGGATCTTGACAGTACTAAGGGATGATTATGGAGAATTTACAATGTATTCATCAATTGACTAGTAGGCTTTTTGAACTTCAAGGTCTGGAATAAACACAGGGTGTATAACAGTTTCATCAAGTGCACTTTCAGATTTTGTTCTAGACAAGGATAAATCAAATTGTTCATCAAAGGGAAGATCTTCCAAAAAATACCACTCATCAGGGTGTGAATCTACCTTAACTAATGGGATTTGGCTAACTTAACTTTCTTCTTTTTGGATTTTCTTGAAATCAGGTTAGGATTATCAACTGATGGGGTAGGGTTTGGGTCTAGATTAACCCTAGCATAGTGAGTTCTCCTTGAATCTAGAATTTCAGAATTTTACTAATTGCTTTCTTTCATGAGATTTTATAAATAACTTCTAATAAATTCCTTTAAGAGGCTCTAAATGTAGATTTAAAATTTCTTAAGGATTAATTAGGACTAAGGGTTTGAGTTCTCCAGCTGAGTCGCCATTATGTTATCACTCAGGATTTTCCTTAGAAGTTATCAGAAGAAGGAAAACACTGAGGTAACCACAAACCAATATTTTAATTATAGGCTCTAGCCAACCTATGACTCAGAGAGGGCTCTCTCTATATAATTTAGCTTTGTTTGCTAGGGTTTTAGGCTAGTTCTTTAATGCTCATTAGGATTTTGGTTTTGAATTGAAGGTTGGGTGGTGGAATTCTTGGAATAGATGGATAAAGAAAGGTCTTCAAGCCATTGGGCTATGGAGTCAACAAATGGATAACAAGATTGGATCAATTCATGAAAGGGAATGTTCATAGGGTAAGGCTAGCAAAGTAAACTGCAAATCTTTAGGCCTAATGGGTGAAATAATCCTAACGAGGGTGAGAGAGAACTTAAGAATCCTCAAACTGAGGTTATGATAAATAATAGAGAGTAACCATGAACAAAGGGCAATTAAGAATCCTTTGCTATAGATTACAAGAAATTACCTAAACTGAGGAGCAACCAATAATTCCTCAGCTTAGATAATTTAGCAGAAAACATTAGAATGTATAATAGTTGAAAACAGAGTGTAGTGAAGAAAATTCTGAGATATCATTCCATATTATAGAATTTAGATTTTAGATACACATGAGACTGTGGAAAACTTAAAGAAAAACAACATTAAACATGAGAGAATACTTATTTGAACTTTCCTTTACACAAGAATCCAGTGAAATATCTGATCTTTATTAGTTGATCCAGCAAGATGATCCAGACATTGATACAATAGAATTGAAGACTTAAAAGAGATAAGTCTATAGAAATGTTTTGAATCTAGCATACATACTTCGATTTTTGAAGTATTTATACAAAAATTATTTACAAAATATCTCAAAACAACTTGAGATTTATTCTAGGAAATACAAATATCTTCTACTAAGAAGATAGAGACAACTATTGAAATATTTCATGTTGTCCCTTTTCTTATGGTTGTGATGGTCTTTACAGTTGAAGTAGAACATTTTATGTTGGCTAATAGTTGTATGGTTTTTACGCTGGAATATTCTTCAACTTTACCTTTCTACTAGTACACTTTGACCTTGATACTGTTTAACTCTAATGTGTTGCTTTTAACTGTTTTCCTGGCTATATTGTTTTTACTGTCTAGTAACTTTTAGCTATAAACTTGTCATAATAAATCAGTCATTCTCTCCCAGCAGTCTGCATCAGGTAATTTTACATTTATCATTCTTCTCTAAATCTCATTGTCTTCAGTATATTTGGAAAAATTTGGCTTGGTGAGGAATAAGTGTTTGACCTCATGCTCCAGGGAAAACAAATTTTCAAAAGTGTTATACAAGACTTTCCCTGTTGGCAATGCTTTTAGAGATGAATAGCTGGCTTGTTTCTTAGCCAACTGTCTAAGCCTATTGCCATAGTCCAATTTTGTCATAAGTTTATCATTAATAACCATAGGACTGGGCATACCTTTTTCCCTCAAGATATGGAATTTAGCCATGAATCTATCAATGACTATCTGCATTTTGTGGCACTTTTCCTCTAGGTTGAGCATAAGGTTCCTTTTGGAAAGGATCTTCCTTATTTCTAGTATAGCCTCAGTCCTATCTTCTATATTTAGCTCATGGAGTCAGTTTCTTTCAATTGATCATTTAGTTTTAGAACCAAGTCCATCAGTTCTTCATGCCCCTGTTGGGCTTCTAGGAGTTCCAATGCTTCTGGATGTTGTAGTTGATGCATCTTTAGCTACTTCTTAAGTGCAGCAATATCATCTTTTTTCTTCTTAATAAGATGCTCTGTGGGTTTTACTACCTTCGAATCGTGTCCCAATTCAATTACTAAGTCCTCTAAGGACTTGATATTTGTATCCTTGGCCTGAGAGGAGGCATTCTCCAGCTGAAATTGTGCAGACATGTTGTTCAAAGATTTTGTATCGAGAAAATTGAACTACATAAACAGGCTAGGCCTATTTATGTAGTTCAATGTGTTGGCTAATGATATCCATCCCATTGTGAAAATTGAACTACATCTCGCTAGCCTGTTTATGTAGTTCAATTTTCTCGATGGGATGGATATCCTTAGCCAACACTTCAAAATCCACGTTCTTGAAATTTAATGCTGCTTTGGGCTTTTGAGTTGTAGGCTTGATGAAGGTCATTTGCATTTTTCCTTCCTTAATGTAAAAGGTTGACATTAGCCTTGTTTGAATGGTGGGGGTCAATTGCAAGTACTGGGCATAAGTTTGAGCCATAAGCCTCTCATTTATTGCTTTAATTTCCTTATACCTTTCCTTTATATCTTGGTCTTTGTCAGCAGGCATTCTAAAGGAAGCCACTTCAACACTAAGTTGCCTTCCCAACATCTGAGTTTGTGATGTGGAAGGCTCTTCCATGCTATCAAATGGGGTGATAGGCCTGCTTCTATTCCCTTCTGTGCTTGTGACTTTTGTTGACTCTTCTGTGTACTCTTGTTTAGAGATAAGATTCATCTTTTTCCTTTTAGCTTGGTTGGTTTCTGCATGAGTTTGTGAGGTTTCTCTGGCTGATGTGGTGACCTCCTCCCTAATTCCTTTTAATTTTTTCTCCTCATTTAGAGGAGTTTGCAACACTAGAGGGGTATTCATGGTAGTCTCTAGTTGGTCTGATTTCTCTAACACCTATAGGAAAGAACCCTCAAGTGTTTTTTCCATATCAATGAGAGTATTCTCTCTCTACTTTGGTGTTGTCTTGGTCCACTAGGGTACCTTCCACGCATTCTGATTGGTTGTTATAAGCTTCTATTTCAGGTATGGGATGGTGAATAAAAGGTCCTAGCTTGACCTTTTGTCTCTTCTTGGTGATGAAGCCCAAAGGGTCATATCTCCAAACAAAGCTTGTTTGCAACTTCATGTTTTGCATTATTACATCTAATTCTTGGCTTGCCTCGCTAGAGTTGCATATGAAGGGGCCTAGTTGGTCTTTTATTTTGGATTTGGCCTTGTTCTTGGCATTGACAAAGTTTATCTCATCTGCATTGATAATTTATCTATAGTATTCTAATGCAAACAGTCTCATTGGGAGGTATCTTAGTAGTTTGTATGGTGCCAGGGTGCAACCATAGATTCTAATTTCGGTGTGTTTTTGGTACAAGTACCAATCGCCCACTTTGGCCTGCTTGGATAGTTGAAGAACTCTCCTTATCTTTGGACTGATTCTAGGAGGAGGGCTTCCGATCAACATTGCCATGACTAGGTGTACAAATAAATCAATGAAATCAGAATAAGAGTATGGAGACTGATTGATGAATTAATGGGGTCCAAGAAATGACTGACCAGGGATGACCCTTGGTGTCCAGCTTCTAAAGGGTGAATGGGAACATACCTTACCGATAATACAGGAATAACTGGTATAAAATAGAAGAGTATTTGAAGACTCTTTCATTGCTCAGTCTAATAAATTTCTTATGCATCCTATCAACTATAAATTGGGCATAGTCATAAATGACAGCTGGAGGGTGTCCTTGAGTGTAGATGGACATGAAGGCAAGGATGACTTCATCAATGTACTCACTTGTAGTGTAACCCAAAATGCATGATATCATAGCTACAATGCTCTAGCCCCATGGAGAGAAAATATATGCTGCATATGGAGGAGGGCACTTGGGGATGTATTTTTCTTCCTTGATGAAGTTTTGGAACAATTGGGCTAGTTTTGCAGGGCTACGCTTGGGATAGAGCTCCAATAGGTCTCCAATTGAGATGGGAGTTAGGTTTTGCCCTGGTTGGAGTTGTAGAATTTTATTAATTGACTCAACAATGATGTTGAAAAGTGGGGTTTGGTCTAGGGACATGAGTGCTCTCTGACTAGGAATATAATTGGCATGACAGTGGTGGACAATCTCTGGGAAAATGTGGACTTGGGGGAACTGGTATTTGGGAAAATTTGACTCCCAAAGACCAATCTCATCAGCATGATTCAGGTATTTTTTCCTACATTGAAAATGTATTTTAAGGAGGGGTTCTTCGGCAGTGGTGTGTTTTATTTGCAAATCTTTATCGGCCAAAGGAAGGTGGTCTAGGTCTAAATGAGATGTAGATATAGGCCTCACATCCATTGCAATTGGGGCATCCATACTCAGTTCTTGTGGATTTGAGTGTGGGGGAGTAATTCAAAGCTTTTAGGGTAATTGTGGTTTCACAGATGGTTTATGGTTTAAAGTGTTTTAAAAATCAAACTAAATTTGATATTTTCCACTTAATTTATAGTGTTATGAGGGAAAATTCATTGGATTTGGACAATTTAGTGGGTTTTCCACAGTTAAATACTTGGAATTGGGTGAAATTGACTATAACTGGTAGTTGACAGAGACTGCAGAGGTTTGTACAGTTTCAGGTACAACCTGGTGAATTTGTTGGACTAGCTGCAATGCTTGTGGAGCTATGGCAGAGGTCTGTAAGCGGTTTTGGTGTTTGCAAGGGTCGCGACAACTTTTCTCAGTTCTCTTTGACAATCACGTGAAAAGAGTGAAAAGAGGGTTAGATAGGCTTTTATAAGAAAAAGGTTGAATTTTGGCAGGTTTATTAGTTTATGAATAGTGGCAGTTTTTATGAAAAGGGCAAAGTGGTTTTTAGGAGGGCCATCGCACTGCTTTTGAGGTGCAGTTGGTTTTCGGAAGGGGTCGCCCGATTTCACTCATCGATTGACACATAGTGTCAGGGGCCTGCAGGAAAACCACCTTATCGGGTGGGTAAAGGGCGGAGATTGGGTTTGCCCAATATGGATGAGAGTCATTATATGAGGGTGAGTGAGATCGTACAAGAGTCGGATGATGAAGCTGCGTGGGGATTTACGCAACGACTTTTCGGAGGGGCCCATGAGTTTAATGATCAGTGGTATGGGATTAACTTAACCCTTAATCTCATCAGGGCACTTTTAATGCAAGGTTAAGGACTAAGGGCAGGGTTGTTAATGTATTTTTGTGGGATATGGGTAGTAATATAGTTTATAAATAAACTAAGGGGTGGGGTTAATCTATACAAAGGAGTTAAGTATATACGGGATAGTGGGCTTTTCGGGGGCTTTTATATATTTAGTTAAAAATTAATATGAGGTGAAATGAGCCAGAGGGGCGGGGGGGGGTGTTTACTTAGGTATATGGAATGCTATGCATTCCATATACATTTAGTACTTAGGATAAATGTCCTTTAGTGGGTTTTTTTCATAGAACTTTGTTTGTCATGGGGTTTTCCTAGGCAAAAAGGACTTAGCCTTAGGAAAAGGGTTTTTGTGAGGGGAATGAATAAATTGTAATGGTTTTAACACCTTTGTTCTTAAACCGTCAAGCCGAGGGTCCGGTCCCACCATAAGTCAAAGAAATGCTCTGAGCCTCTTTGACTTAAAGAGCTAAAGGTACTAATATTTTTATTAGGAAGGGAAGTTAATGAGTGTTGTAGGGGTTTAAAATGAATGATGGGGATGTTAATTAAATCACATGGTGAACCATTGCCTTTACTTTATGTATCACTTATGCATATTTAAAAGATGCATCTAGAACAATGACATAAGTGCTCTTTATGAAATCACAAGACATTTCTGCAACCTTTCTACTACTTACCCATCTACTTACCCTGCCATGTTTTTTTCACTTTATTTGGGTGCATTTAGGTTAGCAAACCCTTATGAATATTTTTCTTTTATTTACATAGAAAACTATCTAAATCTAACCTTATATCAACCAAGGGTTTAGATTAAATAGATGAGCTCCTTTTATTTACTCTACCTATCTAATTATCTACAAAGATTACACTATTTGGTTAGATTTATTCTCTAGCTATAAACATAAATTGAAAACATGAAATAGCCAAGTTTAAACATTTTGATTATCATGGATTGTGGCATGAGTAACAGGCTACACATAATCATTTATTAGGCATAAAAAGTAAATAGCAGTGGCATTTTCACTTGCACACTTTCATGGTCTCTTTTGTCTTCTGGGGTTCATATATTTTCATTTTTTTTGACCTTTTTCATTCTTTTTGTCCTTTGATTATTCTTTTAGAACATATCCTCTTTACATTTTCTAATTTTTTGAATATGAAAAACATTTGCCAAAAGAAAAGGTATGTACAATATTAGAAGGCTTAGCCTCGATCATTCAAAATTATTACTCCTATTGGTATAGGAACCTAATAGTGTCTCCACTTGGGGATGGCATTTCCTAGTGAAATGTCAAGAACTTTGTAGATTGGTAGCCTCTGAATTGTTGTTGATGTTACCTTGCAATACTTTTCTTCTATGTCTCTGCATTATTAATATTTAAGACAATAAATCCTTGAAGCTTATGGTCTTCTCTTCGGACTTCAACTTCAAAAATTCCCATCCAATCCAAACTAGAATTTTTGAAATATGTATAGTGGGGGATAGAAATTAATAGTTAGGTTCAAAAAAGTGTTTGATCATTCAACCATTCACTGGTCCACCTTCTACTTCTGTACCATCCATCTCTCTTAGGAGGAAAGCATTATTACCTCTAAAAGCATAAATGACATATGGTCCTTTCGATAGGAAATAAAATTTCCCATGTTTACCCTTGTCTTCCCTCCTTGAATCCCACTTTAAGATTCTGTCACCAAGGTGGAAATCTTCATCCTTGGTTCTCTTATCAAAAATCTTTTTGATTCTTTCCTGCATAACTTGAGATCTGATATAGACTTCTTCCCTAGTTTGTTGAAGATGAATTGTTTGGTTGATTCTTCTCTGTATGCTATTTGGTTCACCTACATTTCTTGAAGTATTTTCATTACTGGTGTTCCCAAACTAGATGGAAAAACAACTTCCATCCCATAGACTAGTTGATATGGAGAAGTACCAATAGATTTCTTAGTGGTTAGTCTGTCTGTCCATAAGGCATTGACTAGCTTTTTATTGCATGTTTTCTTATTGTCCTCTAATAATTTTTTGATGATGTTCACCAGAATTTTGTTTGAGGATTCTGCCAGTCCATTTCGTTGATGATAATAGGTTGTGAAATAGCCAAAGGTTATATGATATTTATTGTAGAAATATATCATTCTTATTGATTTGAAGGATTCTGCATTATCATTAATGAGATTAGTTGGACATCTAACTCTTGATAGAACGTTGGTTTCAAGGAAGGTTATGATAACAATGTAAGTGTCTTGCGATGAAGGTATGGCTTCCATCCATTTGGTGAAATAGTCTATGGCAGAGAGGATCCATTTGTGTTGGGCAGAGGAAGGTGGGTGAATCTCACCAATGAAGTCTACACCCCATTGTTGAAAAAGTGTTTCAGCAGAGATTGGCTTTAAGGGTAAGGGTAGAAGCTTTTTCTTTCCCTCAAAAATTTGACATTTGTGACAGGAGGTCACATATTTCTTTACATCAAAAAACAAGGTAGGCCAGTAGAAACCAGATCTAAGGATTTCATTAGCAATAGTTTTCCAGTAAAGGTGTCCTCCATAGTCACCTTGATGAAAATCTTGTAATACTTTGTCAGATTCATCTTTTAATAAGCAGTTGAGAAGAATACCTTCATGATTTCTCCAAAACAAAGAACTGTCTAATATACAAAATTTTAAGGATTTCATTTTCAAAAACCTGCTTTTAGTTCTAGATAATTCAGGAGGAGCTTGTAAATTTAGTAAAACATAAATGACATCAGAATACCATGGTGATTCAATAAAGGCCTACCGGACCAGTGGAGTCGCCATCTCCTCTTCATTATCTATTGCTGCAATAAAGTTTATATCCAAGGCCTGATAGTTTGATTCATCCATGAGCTTGGCTAAACCTTGGCCTTTGATTAATTTAGCTGGTTTGATTTCTATATCATACTCTAAAATAGCAGCAATCCACTTTCCTCTCTTTCCATCGGGACCACTGTGAGTTAGGATGTGTTTAACCACTAAATTGGGAACATAGGCCGATATATGAGAGTATAAGATGTACACCTTGAAGTCCATAATGGCTTTGACTAAAGCCAACACTTGTTTTTCCATTATATTGTATTCTAATGGGGCATCTCTAAGGGCTTTGCTAAAGAAAGAAATAGATTTCTCATAGCCTTGGTCATTTTTCTGCAGTAAAACTATAGCAATTGTGTGCTCAAAAGCAAAGGAAAACAAAATGAAATATCTGTCAAAGTTTGGACTAATCAAGACCGGTGTTTTATTTAAGGCTAGGTTGATGTCTTCGAAGGATTGCTTAGCCTCAATAGTGCATTTTGTGGTTGAATCTTTTTGTTCATTGATCTAATTAAATCTGCTAGATTAGAAATAAATCTTCTAAGAAAGTTAATTTTCCCTAAGAAAGCTTGTAATTCCCTAATTTTCCTAGGATGTTGTATCTGTAAGATGGCTTCTATTCTTGTAGGGTCTATCCAGATACCATCTTTTGAAATTATATGACCTAATACCTTTCCTTCTTCTAGTCCAAAAAAGGACTTTTTTTGGGTTCAGAGAAATTCCAAATTTCCTACATTTAATAAAAACTTACCTTAGATGATCCAAGTGTTGATTGCCAGATTTTGAGAATACAGTAATGTCATCTAGATATATTACAAGGAAATTATTTCTTTTGCAAAGGCTATATCCATAGCCCTCTGGAAAGTGGCTCCTGCATTCATTATTCCAAAAGGCACTTTCACATACATGAATGTGCCCCAAGGAGTAGTAAAGGCAGTTTTAGCTTGGTCATCAGGATGAACTAGGATCTGATTGTAACCAGAAAACCCATCCAATAATGAGATTCTAGTTGTTCCAACCACCCTTTGTAGAATATGATCCATTTAGGGAGAGGGTAATTGTATTTTAGTGATACTTTGTTGAGGTTTCTGAGATCTACGTAAAGTCTGATCTCATCAGTTTTCTTCCTAGTTGGCACCAAATTTGAAACCCAATCAGAAAATCCGATTGGTGTAATTATTTTGGAATCATACATTCTTTGGATTTCCTTTTCAATTGTGGGTAATAGGACAGGATTAATCCTCCTAAGTTTTTGTTTGAAAGGTTTTTGATTTTCTTTAGTAGGGATTGTATGTTGTATGATGTTGGTGTCAGAGGACTTGAGGTCCTCATAACTCCAAGCAAAGACATCTTGAAATTCTCTTAATAACTCAACGTATTTTAGTCTTTCAGTTGGAGGTATTGATTTCCAAAGTTTTATAAATTTTGGATTTTCATTAGTGCCTATATTACGCTCCTCTATATCAGATTTTAAAGGTTCCATTTTAGGCTTCCTAGGAAAATCATTTGAATCAAACAAATCTTCCAAAGGGGTTAATCCCTTAGGTAAGAGATTGTCTTTAAGATTAATAATTTTAGTGTCTTCATTTATTATTTAATAAATCTCAACTTGCTTTAAATTTTCTACCTCTGATTTTGAAAATTTTGTGGGATGAAATCTATCTATTTCTTCACATTCTATCTTAATTATTTCTATTTCATCTTTAGTGTTAGGATCTATGGATGTATCAGTATCTACATTATGATTTGCAAACTATTCTTCTCAATTTAAAAAGTTATTTATCTGTTTATCATTAGAGAATACTTGCCAATTCTTCAAATTATCTGGAATTGCAGGTTTGTGCCTATCTTCAACATTGTACTAATTGTTAAGTTGAAAGGGTAATTTGCATGTGCTCACAAGCATTGCTAAACTATGAGCTTGCATGTTATGTTTTCTATGAATCACTGCAAGGTTTGTTTCTAAGAAAGTGTTAAGTATCTCTACAATGGTTCCTCTACAACAACTTAATATAGGGTCTTTGGTCATATATACATCATTAATATGTTTTTCAATTAACTCAGAGTCTCCCATTACAGAAACTCTCTTAGCTCCTAAATTCCTAACTAGATTAAGACCTAAAATTAAGGCTTCATACTCTGCAATATTATTAGTACATTTAAAATTTAATCTATATGCATGACCTTCTAAGTTATCATTTTCCAAATTGTATATCTAGACTCCTGCTCTAGCTCCTAGCTTATTCACTGATCCATCAAATTCCAAATTCCATAATATCTCATGTAGATAATTTTCCCCTTATGGTGAAATAATTGTTTCATCACTTGTAGCATTTTGACCATCTACTTCATTGAAAAGTTCTATAGTTTCGCCAGTTTCCTTTTGGGAAGAAACTGCAATTTATTTTGGTTTTGTATTAACACTATTTGAAGATTCTTCTTGTGTTTGATCAGAATTATATAGGATAAAATAATCAATATCTGAATGTATGGAGTGGATAGGAAAGTTTTGAGGCCAATCTTGGCTACTTACCATATATTTCATTAAGGTTTCTTGGTATAGTTTCTTAGGTTGTCCAAAAATAGAGATTGTGGCATATGACGTATCAAGCTGTAAAGATCCCTGAAGTTTGGCTCCCCATGATTTGGATAACAGCATGCCATACTTCAATGGGATGTCAGCAACCATAATATCCATTAAGATGCTCTTAGTAGGATATTAAACTAAGGTGACACAGAGGTCTTTAATCAATCCTAGACACTTTACTTGACTTGAGTCAAATGAGAATAAGTCTTTGTAAGGCCTTGTAATGTCTAGGTTTAACTTCTCCATTACTGATTCAAGCATTAGGTTGTGGGAGGCCCTAGAATCTAGCATTGCATTGTGATGAATTTTTTCATGGATGCCAAGGCTAATGTAAAATGGTGGAATTCCCCCTTCTAATGGTTTTTCATTAACATCTGGACCAAATATGAGTTCTAGTTGGTCATCAAGTAGGTTAACGGAATCCTCATTTTTAGCAATGTTTAAGGTCTAGTTTATCTGTGATTTGTAAGTTTCATTTTTTATCATTTTTGTTAAAGGAATTGAAATTTTTAGCTTAGCTACCTCTGCTCCGAAATTGAATGGCAAAGGGGATTTTTCTGTTTCAAGGTTTTGAATTTTCACAGCCAGAATTTGAGTAGGATGGTCTTCTTTTCCTTTGTTGGGGATCTCCTTACGTGGATTTTCAATTCTAGTGTTTTGAGCTTTGTCCATTGATTCATTGGAGGGAATTGAAGTGGATGTTTGATAATCAAAAGGTTTATTAGGGGTTATATATATAATGGTGGGGCTAGAAGGATGTTGGTTCTATCTGGGGAGAATCTAGAGAATTTTAGAAATAGGGGTTTCTTTGATTTTCTTGGATTGATTTGGTATTGTTTTCTTGGTTTGTTCAAGGGTATTAGTGTTCTTTTTACTCCTTAGGTTATACTGTTTATGTACTTCAAAAATGGTTGAATCATATCCTTTTTTATAATCAAATGAATCTCCAGATTGTATTTGCAATTGATGCAGCATATGTAGTTCTTGATCATCTTGGGTTAGAAAAACAAAGTCCTCATCATTACTCCCATTAGGTTAGTTTGTCTATCTTGTTTAGGATCTTCTGGAATGGATGCTTCTACATAATTTTCTTAGAAAGGAGTTCTAATGTTTTGTTGTGGTCCATTTTTTCTAGTGTTTTGGTTTTGGTTTTTTCTAAAGTTAGGGTTTCTAACTAGATTAGCTTGTTGGTTATCCCATTGAGGTCTCCTCCCTACATTTTCTATTCTATCCATTAGTTTTTCCATAATTTTGTGGCTATCTATCTTAATGTCAGATGATGAAGCTTCATCTTTTTCATTTCCTCTTTTTTCGTTCCTAAATCAAGCTCTTTTACCTAATAAATTAGCCTCTACACTAACAGCTACGCTTTGCATTTCTTCTAATGTTGGGGGGTTTCTTTCCTTGAGTTGGAATGCCATGTTTGTGTCAAAGCCATCAGGGAATTTTATTAAGGCTAAATAAAGTGGAGGTCTAGGGTTGACTGGGATTACATTATATATATTGTTAAATCTGGTATAGTAATCTTGAATAGTTTCATTAGGTCCCTTTTAATGTTTTCATATTCTGAAAGGAATTGGAGGGGATTTTTCTTCCTTTCCCATCTGTTCAAAAATTAGTGATGAAATGTTTCTAAACTATCAATACTATTATCAGGTAATTATCTAAACCATTTCCTAACATCACCGAATAGAGTCTGAGAAAATAGACTCATTTGAACATCAACAATATCAATTTCATGTAGTTCGAAGTAATCTGTCATTCTATTAGCATGGTGTTGTGCAATGTAGTGTCCTATGTCATCAAATTGAACAATTTTTCTTTGGTAGTCTGCTGGCATGGCACCAAGTGGAGTAGGTAAAATAAGGGGAGCATATCTATTGGCCATTTTTCTAAGCTAGGAGGGGTTAGGATGTGAGGTTAAGTAATTGGAGATGATGCAGTAGTGGATAAAGAACTAACGATAGTAGGTGATGAATGGACAATGATAGGTTGGTGAGGGAGTGAAGGTATAAATGGTGGTGAAGAATGGACTTTAGAAGTTGAAGGGAACAAAGGTGAACTAAAAGTAGTGGATAATTGTTCAGAAAGCCCAGGGATCTTGGTAGTACTAAGGGATGATTGTGGAGAATTTAGAATGTATTCATCAATTGACTAGTAGGCCTTTTGAACTTCAAGATCTGGAATAAACTCAGGGTCTAGAAAAGTTTCATCAAGTGCACTTTTGAATTTTGTTCTAAACAAGGATAAATCAAATTGTTCATCAAGGGGAAGACCTTCCAAAAACAACTACTCAACAAGGCATGAATCTGCCTTAACTAATGGGATCTGGCTAACTGAACTTTCTTCTTTTTTTGGGTTTTCTTGAAATTAGGTTAGGATTATCAACTAATGGGGAAGGGTTTGGGTTTGGATTAGCCCTAGTATAGTGAGTTCTCCTTAAAGCCAGAATTTCATAATTTTACTAATTGCTTTCTTTTGTGAGATTTTATAAATAACTTCTAATAAATTCCTTTAAGAGGCTCGAAATGTATATTTAAAATTTCTTAAGGATTTATTACGACTGAGGGTTTCAAACACCGATGGAGTCGCCATATGTTATCACTTGGGATTTTCCTTATAATTTATCAGAAGAAGGAAAACCTTAAGGTAACCACAAATCAATATTTTAAGTATAGGCTCTAGCCAACCTATGATTGAGAGAGGGTTCTCTCTATATACATTAGCTTTGTTTGTTGGGGTTTTAGGCTAGTTATTTAATTCTCATTAGGATTTTGGCTTTGAATTGAAGGTTGGGTGGTGGAATTCTTGGAACAAATGGATAGAGAAAAGTCTTCAAGCCATTGGGCTATGAATTCAACAAATGGATAACAGTACTGGATCAATTCATTAAAGGGAATGTTCATAGGGCAAGGCTAGCAAGGTAAAGTGAAAATATTTAGGCCGAATGGGTGAAATAATTCTAACCAGGGTGAGAGGGCACTTAAGAATCCTCAAACTGGGGTTAGAATAAAGAATAGAGAGTAATAATGAACAAAGGTCAATTAAGAATCCTTTGCTATAGATCACAGGAAATCACTTAATCTAAGGAGCAATCAAGAATTCCTCAACTTAGATAATTTAGAAAAAAACATTAGAATGTATAATAGTTGAAAACAGAGTGCAGTGAAGGAAATTGTGAGATATCGTTCCATATCATAGCATTAAGATTTTAGATACACATGAGACTGTGGAAAACTTAAAGAAAAACAACATTAAATGTGAGAGAATATTTATTTGAACTTTTCTTTACACAAGAATCTAGTGAAATGTCTGATCTATATTAGTTGATCCAACAAGCTAATCAAGTCATTGATATAATAGAATTGAAGACTTAAAAGAGATAAGTCTATCAACATGTTTTAAATCCACCCTACATACTTCGATTTGTGAAGTATTTATACAAAATTTATTTACAAAATATCTCAAAACAACCTGAGATTTATTCTAGGAAATACAAATATCTTCTTCTGAGAAGATTGAGACAACTATTGAATTGTTCAATGTTGTCCCTTTTCTTATTGTTGTGCTGGCCTTTACAGCTGAAGTAGAACCTTCTATGTTGGCTGACAGTTGTATGGTTTTTACGCTGGAATCTTCTTCAACTTTACCTTTCAGCTGATATACTTTGAACCTGATACTCTTTAAGTCTGATGTGCTGCTTTTAACTGTTTACCTAGCTGTCTTGTTTTTACTATGTAGTAACTTTCAACTATAAATTTGTCACAGTAAATCGTTCATTCTCTCCCACCATTCTGCATCAGGTAATTTTACATTTATCATTCTTCTGTAAATTTCATCGGCTTTACTATATTTGGCAAAATTTGGCTTGGTGAGGAATAAGTGTTTGACCTCATGCTCTAGGAAAAACAATTTTTCAAGTGTTATACAAGACTTTTCCTATTGGCAATGATTTTATAGATGAAGAGCTGGCTTGTTCCTTAACCAACTGTCTAAGCCTATTTTCATAGTCTAATTGTGTCATAAGTTTGTCATTAATACCCATAGGACTGGGCAACCTTTTTCCCTCAAAATATGGAATTTAGCCATGAATCTATCAATGAATATCTACATGTTGTGACACTTTTCCTCTAGGTTGAGCATAAGGTTCCTTTTGGAAAGTACCTTCCTTATTTCTAGAATAGCCTCAATCCTATCTTCTATACTTAGCTCATGTAGCTCATATCTGTTCTTGCTGTTGAGGAAATGGATGAGTCTATTGGCATCCTTTGGCTTATCTCCCAACTCCTCCTTCACTTTTTGGATAGCTTCTATAGCTATCTTTACCAACTCTATTTGCTCAAAAATAACCTAGATTGATGGCCAAATATCATTGACAGAGTCAATGATATTGGCCCACAAAATTTCCTTAGTTTGTCCAAGTGGTTTCTCTAGAGTCAAGTATTTCTCCAAAACTTTAATCCTTTCAGTCATCCTCTCGGCTTTCTATGTTTCTTATTTATTCTTGAGTTTAGCAAACCTGCAGTCCATTTCTAGGCTTGCCACCTTTTCCTTTAAATTTTTAGTTTAGTAGCCTGGATGGACATTTCTTCCATGGCTTTAACTAGTTCTGTTTCTTTCTCCCCTGATGCACCTACTCTTGTTGTAGGTTCTGTTGTTATTGGTAACATCATGGTAGGTGGAGCTATTGGTGCTAAAGATGCTACTAGCATGGAGGGAACTGTTGTGGAGACTGTGGGGATAACATTTGTTGAAGAAGTGGCCACATCTGCATGTTTCATTTGGATTAAAGCATCCAATTCTTTTTTAGTTTCTTTCAACTGATAATTTAGTTTTAGAACCAAGTCCATGAGTTCTTCATGCGCCTGTTGCGCTTCTAGGACTTCCAGTGCTTGTGGGTACTGCAGTTGAGGCATCTTTACCTGCTTCTTAAGTGCAGCAATATCATCACTTTTCTTCTTAATAAGCTGCTCTGTGGCTTTTATATCCTTAGGATTGTGTCCCAATTCAATTACTAAGTCCTCTAAGGACTTGATCCTTGTATCCTTGGCCTGACAGGAGGCCTTCTCCAATTGAAGTTGTGTAGACATGTTGTTCAAAGAATTCTGTAGCTGATGGGCAGCTATGGCCTTCCCTGTCAAAGTGGAGTATATCATCTTCCCAACCTATTTACGTATCTCAATTTGGTCTATGGGATGGATATCCCTAGTTAACACTTCAAAATCTACCATCTTGAAATCTGTTGCTGCTTTGGGCTGCTGAGTCGTAGGCTTGATGAAGTTCATTTCATTTTTTGTTTTTTAATGTCGAAGGCTAACATTAGCCTTGTTTGATGGTGGGGTTAAATTTCAGGTACTAGGCATAAGTTTGAGCCTTAAGCCTCTCATTTCTTGCTTTAATTTTCTTATACCTTTCCTTTATATCTTTGTCTTTGTCAGCAGGCATTCTAAAGGAAGACCCTTCAACACTAAGTAGCCTTTCCAACATCTGAGTTTGTGATGTTGAAGGCTCTTACATGCCGTCAGATGGGGTGATAGACCTGCTTCTATTCTCTTATGTTCTTGTGACTTCTGCTAACACTTCTGTGTACTCCTATTCAAAGATAGGGTTCATCTTCTTCCTTTTGGCTGGGCTGGTTTCGGCATGTGTCTGTGAGGTTTCTCTGACTGATGTGGTGGCCTCTTCCCTACTTATTTTTATGTTTTTCTCCTCATTTAGAGGAGTTTGCAACACTGGTGGGGTACTCATGGTTGTCTCTGGTTGGTCTAACTGCTCTGACACCTGTAGGAAAGAACCCTCATCAAGTTGTTTTTCCATATCAATGAGAACATTCTCTATGTCTACTTTGGTGTTGTCTTGGTCCACTAGGGTACCTTCCACCCATTCAAATTGGTTGGCATCAACTTCTGTTTTAGGTATGGGATGGTGAATAAAAGGTCCTAGCTTGACCTTTTGTCTCTTCTTGGTGATGAAGTCCAAAGGATCATATCTCCAAACAAAGCTTCTTTGGAACTTCATGTTCTGCAATACTAAATCTGCTTCTTAGCCTGCCTCGCTAGAGTTGCATATGAAGGGGCCTAGTTGGTCTTTTATTTTGAAATTTCCCTTCTTATTGGCATTGACAAAGTTTATCGCATCTGCATTGATAATTTATCTATAGTATTCTAATGCGAACAGTCTCATTGGGAGGTATCTTGGTAGTTTGTATGGTGCCAACATTCAACCATATATTCTAATTTCAGTGTGGTTTTGGTACAAGTACCAATCACCCACTTTGGCTTGCTTGGACAGTTGAAGACTTCTCTCTATCTCTAGACTGATTCTAGGAGGAGGGCTTCCAGTCAACATTTCCATGACTGGGTGTACAAATAAATTAATGAAATCAGAATAAGAGTATGGATATTGAAATTGAAGGATTAATGGGGTCCAAAAAATGATTGACCGGGAATGACCCTTGGTGTCCAGCTTCTAAAGGGGAATGGGAACTTATCCAACTCATAATACAGGAATAAATGGTATAAAATAGAAGATTATTTGAAGACTCTTTCATTGCTCATCTTAAGAAATTGCTCATGCATCCTATCAGCTATAAATTGGGCATAGTCATAAATAACTATTGGAGGTTGTCCTAGAGTGTAGATGGACATGAAGGCAAGGATGACTTCATCAATGTACTCATTTGTGGTGTAACCCAAAATGCATGATATCGTAGCTACAATGCTCTGGCCCCACGGAGAGAAAATAGCTGCTACATATGGAGGAGGGCCCTTGGGGATGTATTTTTCTTCTCTGATGAAGGGTTGGAACAATTGGGCCAATTTCGCAGGGCTAAGCTTGGGATAGAGCTCTAGTAGGTCTCCAATTGAGAGGGGAGTTAGGTTTTTCCTGGTTGGAGTTGTAGCATTTCATTAATTGACTCAACAATGATGGTAAAAAGTGGGGTTTGGTCTGGCAACATGACTACTCTCTAACTAGGAATATAATTGGCATGACAATAGTGGACAATCTCTGTGAAAATGTGGACTTGGGGGAACTGGTATTTGGGCAAATTTGACTCCCAAATACCAATCTCATCAACATGATTTAGGTATTTTTCCCTAACTGACAATGTATTTTAAGGAGGGGTTCTTGGGCAGTGGTGTCTTTTATTTCGAAATCTTTATCAACGAAAGGAAGGTGGTTTAGGTCTAAATGAGGTGTAGATATAGTCCTCACATCCATTGCAATTGGGGTAGCCATACTTAGTTCTTGTGGATTTGAGTGTGGGGGAGTAATTCAGAGTTTTTAGGGTAATTGTGGTTTTGCAGACGGTTTATGGTTTAAAGTGTTTTAAAAACCACACTAAATTTGATATTTTCCACTTAATTTATAGTGTGATGAGGGAAAATTCACTGGACTTGGACAATTGAGTGGGTTTTCCATGGTTAAATACTTGGAATTGGGTGAAATTGGCTATAATTGGTAGTTGACGGAGGCTGTAGAGGTTTGTAAGGTTTCAGGTATGACCCGGTGAATGTGTTGGACTGTCTGCAATGTTTATGGAGCAATGGCGAAGGTTTGTAAGTAGTTTTGGTGTTTGCAAGGGTCATGACGGTTTTTCTCAGTTCTCTTTGACAATCGCGCAAAAAGAGTGAAAAGAGGGGTAGATAGGCTCTTATAAGAAAAAAGTTGAATTTTGGCGGGTTTATTAGTTTATGAATAGTGGAAATTTTTAGGAAAAGGGGGAATTGGTTTCTAGGAGGGTCATCGCACCGCTTTTGAGGTGCAGGCAGTTTTCGGGAGGGGCCACCCGATTCCACTCATCGATTGACACGTAGCGTCGGGGGCCCACAGGAAAACCACCTTATCGAGTGGGTAAAGGGCAGACATCGAGTCGGCCTGATATGGATGAGAGTCGTTGGATGAGGGGGAGTGAGATTGTACGGTAGCAAGTGATGAAGCTGTGTGGGGATTTATGCAATGACTTTTCATATGGGCCCATCAGTTTAATGACCGGTGGTATGGGATTAACTTAACCCTTAATCTCATTGGGGCACTTTTAATGCACGATAAAGGACTAAGGGCGGGGTTGTTAATGTATTTTTTGTGGGATGTTGGTAGTAATATAGTTTATAAATAAACTAAGGGGCGGGGTTAATCTATACAAAGGAGTTAAGTATATATGGGATATTGGGTTTTTCAGGGGCTTTTATATATTTAGTTAAAAATTAATATGAGGTGAAATGAGCCATGGGGATTTACTTAGGTATATGGAATGCTATGCATTTTATATATGTTTAGTACTTAGGATAAATGTCATTTAGTGGGTTTCTTGCATAGAACTTTGTTGTCATGGGGTTTTCCTAGGCAAAAAGGACTTAGCCTTAGGAAAAGGGTTTTTGTGATGGGAATGAATGAATTGTAAGGGATTTTAACACCTTTTTTTTTAAGCTATCAAGCCGAGGGTCCTATCTCACCAGAAGTCAAAGAAATGCTCTGAGCTTCTTTGAGTTAAAGAGCTAAATGAACTAATATTTTTATTAGGAAGGGAAGTTAATGGGTGTTGTAGGGGTTTAAAATGAATGATGGGAATGTTAAGTAAATCACATGGTGAACCATTGCCTTTCCTTTATGTATCACTTATGCATATTTAAAATATGGATCTAGAACAATGACGCAAGTTCTCTTTATGAAATCACCAGACATTTTTGCAACCTTTCTACTACTTACCCATCTACTTACCCTACCATTTTTTCTTCTCTTTATTTGGGTGCATTTAGGCTAGCAAACCCTTATGAACATTTTTCTTTTCTTTACATAGAAAACTATCTAAATCTAACCTTATATCAACCAAGGGCTCAAATTAAACAGATGAGCTCCTTTCATTTACTCTACCTATCTAATTATCTGCCAAGATTACACTATTTGGTCAGATTTTATTCTCACATACATGAATGTGCCCCAAGGAATAGTAAAGGCAGTTTTAGCTTGGTCATCACAATGAACTAAGATCTGATTGTAACTAGAAAACCCATCCAATAATGAGATTCTAGTTGATACAACAAGACTTTGTAGAATATGATCCATTTTAGGGAGAGGGTAACTGTCCTTTAGTGATACTTTGTTGAGGTTTCTGAGATCTACACAAAGTCTGATCTGACCAGTTTTCTTCCTAGTTGGCACCAAATTTGAAACCCAATCAGAAAATCTGATTGCTATAATTATTTTGGCATCATGCATTCTTTGGATTTCCTTTTCAATTGAGGGTAATAGGACAGGATTAATCCTCCCAAGTTTTTGTTTGAAAGGCTTATGAAACTTTAATAGGGATTGTATGTTGTATGATGTTGGTGTCATAGGACTTGAGGTCCTCATAACTCCAAGCAAAGACATCCTGAAATTCTCTTCATAACTCAACGTATTTCACTCTTTCAATTGGAGGTAGTGATTTCGAAAGTTTGATATATTTTGGATTTTCATTAGTGCATATATTACCCTCCTCTATATCAGATTTCAAAGTTTCCATTTTAGGCTTCCTAGGAACATCTTTTGAATCAAACGAATCTTCCAAAGGGGTTAATCCCTTAGGTAAGAAATTGTCTTTAAGATTAATAACTTTAGTATCTTCATTGATTATTTCATCAATATCAACTTGCTTGAAATTTTCTACATCTAATTTTGTAAATTTAGTGGGATGAAATCTATCTATTTCTTCACCTTCTATCTTACTTATTTCTATTTCATCTTTAGTATTAGGATCTATGGATGTATCGGTATATATATTATGATTTGCAAACTCTTCTTCTAAATTTAAAAGGTTATTTATCTATTTATCATTAGAGGATACTTGCCAGTTCTTCAAATTATCTGCAATTGCAGGTCTGTGCCTAACTTCAACATTGTACTAATGGTTAGGTTGAAAGGGTAACTTGCATGTGCTGGCAAACATTGCTAAAATATGAGCTTGCATGTTATCTTTTCTAGGAATCACTACAAGGTTTGTTTCTAAGAAAGTGTTAAGTATCTCTACAATGGTTCATCTATAACAATTTAATTTGGGGTCTTGGGTCATATATACAACATTAATCTGTTTTACAATTAACTCAGAGTCTCCCATTACAGAAACTCTTTTATCTCCTAAATTCCTAACTAAATTAAGGCCTAAAATTAAGGCTTCATACTCTACAATATTATTAGTACATTTAAAATTTAATCCATATGCATGACCTTTTGAGTAATCATTTTGCAAATTGTATATCGAGACTCCTGCTCCCGGTTCTAGCTTATTGGCTGATCCATCAAATTCCAGATCCCATAATATCTCATGTACATAATTTTCCCCATATGGTGAAACAATCTTTTCATCAATTCTGTATTAACACTATTTGAAGTTTCTTCTTGTGTTTGATCAGCATTATAAACAATAAAAGAATCAATATCTAAATGTATAGCTACTTACGATATATTTCATTAAGGTTTCTCAATATAGTTTCTTAGGTTGTCCAAAAAATAGATTGTGGCATATGACATATCAAGTTGTAAAGATCCATGAATTTTGGCTCCCCATGATCTAGATAACAATGTGCCACACTTCGGTGGCATGTCAGCTATTATCACTTAGAACTAAAAAAAAAAAAAACTGATATATGTAACTTTTCATCCTAGCCCGATGACAAAGGTCAGTTCTAGTCTATTCTTGTTTTAATTTTTCTTCCCTTAGAGTCTGAAGTTTTAAAGAGGTCATGAGTCAAGTTTATTCTCAGTCCCCATTGGTTCTCCTCCATCCACCACTGTTTCATAGCCACGTGTCATCTTATGTCAGTCACCAAGTCTTTTAGTAATTTCAGAACGCATATATACTATTAAAGTGTTTTCGCAGCGCTTTTATAGTTTAGCAGTTTTGCAGCGCAATCCCAATTAGGCAATTTCATAGCGCATCATTCAAATTTAAAACTGACAGTGTTGCGAAATCATGGATTCGTACATTTCGCAGCGAATCTTTCCCGAAATTTCAAGTCCGTTAGGTGAGTCACAGGCCGTGTCTTCTCATGTTAGCTCATGTACCCTTCTTATCACATTTCACCACTCATTGCCATTATCACCACCACTAGATCTGTTGATACGCACGAATCATCATTTCCAAGAAAGACCACCGTGCATAAATCTTAATGATGGTTGTAAATCTTGCATGAATGACAAATCTGCAAGATTACAATTTGAGAGATTTTAAAGGGCAAGATTTCAAGTTCAAATACAAAGATAATCAAGTGAGGTTGATAATCAAGCGAGGCTGAATTCAAATAAAAGCTGAATCACAATTCAAACCAGAGCTGGTAGTCATTGTTTGTGAATATTTGGAAAAATCAATGGAGAAAAAGGAGCACAGATCCGGCAAATGTCTAAGGACCGAGCCTGGAGGCCTAGATATAACACTAAGAAATAAAGAGGTGGAGAAATCATTCAAAAAGGCCGGGTGCTGGAATTTTTGCAAAAAGCTACAAGGAGGACACACACATGTAACCAAAGAATTTGCACTTAACTTCACAGGCTTGAATTCAAAGGTAGCTATGATAGAATTGCAGGTCTCTCCAGAGGTGATATCTACTGTGACAGAGATCCCACGAGGACAAGAGCAATGGTTTAAAAATTTCAAATTTAACATGAATCCTTGCAAGGAGTTCTTAAAGAATGAGTTTGTAAATGCAGATTTAAGGCAGTGCCCAGGAGTTATGTCAAAGAATATTATGCTCATTTACTCACCTGCATACAAAATATCTGACTTGCGAAGGAAGGTATAACAAAGTTTACTCATACCATTTTAAGCTCCTTTTGCATTTCACATGGAAGGTCTCCATAGACTTACCTTTTTATCTTTTCCGTAGTTTGAGTAAGATGTGTGATAAAGTACAACTGAGGAAAGAGGATTTTGAAACCTCTTTGTTTCATCATGGTTTGATTAAACTACTGGTTTTAGATGAGCTCCAAAAGGTAGACAGAGATTGGAATTCATTCATTTTTATGGCTGGCTTCAAAAGCCAGACTGGCCTCAGTCCTCTACCTGCAAGAGATTTTATAATAGCAGAGCTCCAAACATAAGCAAGAGCTAAGAGAGTTCCAAATTCACAAGCAAGAAAACAAGTGAAGCTACTCACCATTCAAGATCCACCTCAGCAATCAACTAAGGAAAAAGCTCATGGTAAAAAGACTGTACCTGAAACAAGCACATCTGAAGTAGTCTCAAGGAGAAGAACAAGAAGTCAGATGACTAAGGAAAAAGGTAAAGTTGTAGCAATTGAAGAAAGTCCAGTTTCCAAGGGAAGTCTAAATGATTTATTACAGGCTATTGACTTTGAGCAGTCTCTACCAGTTCAAATTGAATTGATACAGTCAGAACAAGAGAGTACCAAGAAAGCCAAAGCCTCAAAAAGGCTTAAATTTGATGAGCCAGCTGAACAATTTGTTTTTAAACCTAGAAGGCCTATGACAAGGAGATTCCAGCAAGTACAGGAAGCACTGACAAGAACAGAGGAAACAGGGGAAGGGACACAACGCCAACAAAGGAAGAACAAAGGAAAAACAGTTATTACATCCAAAGAAGACAATATAGTAGACCTGAAGAGCAAATTGGAATCAGCTAAGCATGAGATTGCCAAATTGAAAAAAGCTGCTAGAAGACATGCAGTTATACAAGCAAAATATTACAGAATTAAAACCCTGTGGGAGGAGAATCCAGCTGTAGAAGTGGTTGATTGCAATACACAATTTCACACCTGGACAGTGCCAGCAATCAAAGAAGCCAAGTACATCAGGATGATTAATATGCAACTAAGAGTTGGGAATAAGGTTATGAAGAAACAAATAGAAGATTTGAAGGCACAGCTAAGCCAGCTTAAAGGACATGCTAAATGAAATTACATTTCAAGTAAGATTGTGTTTTGAAATTTTGATAAGTTTGTTTGATCTCACCTTTCTGAAGAAACCTAAATCCCTATTCAGCTTTTGGAAATTCCAAGAGAAGTTTTGGCAACTAAGTACTTGATTAATAAAAGTCTTGGGTTAAAAATAAGGTTTTTTAAACAACTCAGTAGTTTCGTAGCGCGCTACGAAACTGCTGAAGGTGATGATTTCAACATAAATCAACCAGTTTTGAAGCAGAAGCGGGAAAATTTTTACGGACAGATGTATACAACGAGACATCTAAAGTTACAACAGCCAATCAGACTAGCACAAGTGGAAATAAATGGTTTGGATCAAAAAGTTGCATTTTGTCATATCATAAGAAAATTAAAGCACAGATCAGACAGCTTGAATGCGTTTTCCTTTTTTGTTTTCAAGATAGTGGATGACACATCATCAAATCATGTTTCATAACAGTGGACAGTACATCAATAGACATGGCCACTGTCATGTTTTAGGGAACAAAAATCAAAGACCGACTGATGTGGAATTGAAAACCACAAAACCGAGAAGCAAGGATAGTCTCCTAATTTTTCTGAACAATGAAGAAGATACAGCATTCAAGAGCAGCGTGGAGCATTAAATACCCATCTCAGCCAAACTGAAAGAGAACCAGATGTCAAAGAAAGGGGTTATCTTAATCAAAGCCATTATGCATGTAATATGGAGTTAGAGTCATATTTGATTTAGATCTGTAAAAAAAACTCCAGTCAACACTTTGTTGTATTTATTAAGTAGTTAGAGTTTAAGAGTTGTCAGTAATAGAAGTAGTTTTCGAATTCCCCTCATGCTTGAGGAGGAATCTCGATCAATTAGAATAAGAGCTCTATATATAGCTGAAATAGCAATGTAATCAGGGTTGGAAATTTTTTATGAAAAGGCTGGTATTTGGCTTATGTAAGACTCTGTTTCAGTAATACAAGTTTGGCTTTACTTCTCAGGATTCATGAGGGATCTTTATGTTCAGAATATGTGATGTTGTCCTTTTCCTAATTCTTGCAGTGGTATGGATGTATAATCACTCATAATTCACTGAATATGCTCTGACTTCCTGTATACATTTATAAACTGTGATGTCCTATATGAGTTTATGTTCTGAATGTTTAAATGCTGAATGCCCTGACTTCTATGTAAGGTTGAATTTATTGTTATATTGAGATGTTGTTGACTCCATAAGCCCAATGGATAGTTGTTAATGTGTTTCCACCATTCATATTTTTCAAAGTTGTTCTACAAGAGTTAGCCATCTTATCTATAATCAAAATCATTAACCCATTTAGAGAGAGCCCTTTCAGGTTGAGGAGGCTAAGCCTTAGCCTAAAGTAGGTTTGAAATAGTTACTTAGAGTCAACCTGACCAACAGCCTATCAGGATCTGATTTTGAGATAACATCAGCAACCACAATATCCATTAAGATGCTCTTAGTAGGATATTGAACTAAGGTGACATAGAGGTCCTTAATCAATCCTAGACACTTTAGTTGACTTGAGTCAAATGGAATAAGTCTTTGTAATGCCTTGTAATGTCTACGTTTAACTTTTCCATTACTGATTTGGGCATTAAGTTGTGGGAGGCCCCAGAATCCAACATTGCATTTTGAAGAATTTTGTCATGGATTCCAAGGATAATGTAAAAGGGTGGAATTCCCCCTTCTAATGGTTTTCCATTAACATCTGGACCAAATATGAGTTCTGGTTGGTCATCAAACAGGTTAACGGAATCCTCATTTTCAACAATGTTTGAGGTCTGGTTTATTTGTGATTTGTAAGTCTCATTTTTTATCAGTTTTGTTAAAGGAACTGAAATTTTTAGGTTAGCTACCTCCGCTCCCAAATTGAATGACAAAGGGGATTTTTGTGTTTGAAGCTTTTGAATTTTCACAGTAGGAATTTGAGTAGGATGGTCTTCTTTTCCTTTGTTAGGGATCTCCTTATGTGGATTTTCAATTCTAGTGTTGTGATCTTTGTCCATTGATTCCCTGGAGGGAGTTTAAGTGGATGTTTGATCATTAGAATGTTGATTAGGGGTTATATATACAATGGTGGGGCTAGAAGGATTCTGGTTCTGTCTGGGGAGAATCTGGAGAATTTTAGAAACAAGAGTTTATTTGATTTTCTTGGATTTATTTGGTATCGTTTTCTTGGTTTGTTCAAGGGTATCATTGTTCTTTTTACTCATTAGGTTATACTGCTTATGTACTTCAAAAATGGTTGAATCATATCCTTGTTTATAATCAAATGACACTCCAGATTGAATTTGCAATTGCTGCAGCATATGTATTTCCTGATCGTCTTAGGTTAGAAAAATAGAGTCTTCATCATTTAATCCCATTAGGTTAATTTTTCTATATTGTTCAAGATCTTCTAGAATGGATGCTTCTGCATATTTTTCTTGGAAAGGAGGCCTAATGTTTTGCTCTGGTCCATTTTTTCCAGATTTTTGGTTTTGGTTTTTTCTAAAGTTAGGGTTTCTAACTAGATTAGCTTGTTGGTTATCTCATTGAGGTCTCCTCCCTACGTTTTCTATTATGTCCATTAGTTTTTACATACTTTTGGCTAGGGTATCTATCTTAATGTCAGATGATGAAGCTTTGTCTTTTGCATTTCCTCTTTTTTCATTCCTAACTCTAGCTCTTTTACCTAATAAATTAGCCTCTACACTAATAGCTACACTTTGCATTTCTTCTAATGTTGGGGGGTTTCTTTCCCTGAGTTGGACTTCAATGTCTGTGTCAAAGCCATCAGGGAATTTTATTAAAGCTAAATCAGGTGGAGGTCTAAGGTTGATTGGGATTGCATAATATATACTGTTAAATCTAATATAGTAATCTTGAACAGTTTCATTAGGTCGCCTTTTAATGTTTTCATATTCTGAAAGGATTTGGAGGGGATTTTTCTTCTTTTCCCATCTGTTCAAAAATTGTTGATGAAATGTTCCTAAACTATCAATACTATTATCAGGTAATGCTCTAAACCATTTCCCAAGATCACCAGCTAGAGTCTAAGCAAATAGTCTCATTTGAACACTAGCAACATCAATTTCATGTAGTTCGAAGTAATCTGCCATTCTATCGACATGGTGTTGTGCAATGTAGTGTCCTATGGCATCAAATTGAACAATTTTTCTTTGGTAGTTTTCTGGCATGGCACCAAGTGGGGCAAGTAAAATAAGAGGAGCATACCTATTGGCCATTGTTCTAAGCTGGTAGGGGTTAGGATGTGAGGTTGAAGTACTTGGAGATGATGCAGTAGTGGATAAAGAACTATTGCTAGTAGGTGATGAATGGACAATGATAGGTTGGTGAGGGAGTGAAGGTATAAATGGTGGTGAAGAATGGAATTTAGAAGTTGAAGGGAACAAAGTTGAACTAAAAGTAGTGGATAATTGTTCAAAATGCCCAGGGATCTTGGTAGTACTAAGGGATGATAATGGAGAATTTAGAATGTATTCATCAATTAACTAGTGCGCCTTTTGATCTTCAAGGCCCAAATAAACTCAGGGTCTAGAACATTTTCATCAAGTGCACTTTTAGATTTTGTTCTAAACAAGGATAAATCAAATTGTTCATCAAAGGGAATATCTTCCAAAAACAACCACTCATCAGGGCATGAATCTACCTTACTTAATGGGATCTGGCTAACTGAAATTTCTTCTTTCTTGGATTTTCTTGAAATCAGGTTAGGATTATCAACTACTGGGGCATGGTTTGGGTCTGGATTAGCCCTAGTATAGTGAGTTCTCCTTGAAGCCAAAATTTCAGAATTTTATTAATTGCTTTCTTTCGTGATATTTTATAAATAACTTCTAATAAGTTCCTTTAAGAGGCTCAAAATGTAGATTTAAAATTTCTTAAGGATTTGTTAGGACTGAGGGTTTCTATCCCTAGTGGAGTTGCCACTATGTTATCACTCAGGATTTTCCTTAGAGGTTATCAGAAGATGGAAAACATTGAAGTAAGCACAAATCAATCTTTTAAGTGTAGGCTCTAGCCAACCTATGACTTAGAGAGGGCTCTCTCTATATAGTTTAGCTTTGTTTGCTGGGCTTTTAGGCTAGTTCTTTAATGCTCATTAGGATTTTGGTTTTGAATTGAAAGTTGGGTGGTGGAATTCTTGGAACATATGGATAAAGCAAGGTCTTCAAGCCATTGGGCTATGGATTCAAGAAATGGATAGCAGGACTGGATCAATTCTTTATAGGGAATTTTCACAGGGCAAGGCTAGCAAAGTAAAGTGCAAATCTTTAGGCTGAATGGGTGAAATAATCCTAACCAAGGTGAGAGAGAACTTAAGAATCCTCAGACTGGGGTTAGAATAAAGAATGGAGAGTAATCATGAACAAAGGGCAATGAAGAATCCTTTGCTATAGATCAAAGAATTAACTAAACTAAGGAGCAATCAAGAATTCCTCAACTTAGATAATTTAGCAGAAAACATTAGAATGTATAATAGTTGAAAACAAAGTGCACTAAAGCAAATTCTGAGATATCATTCCATATTATAGCATTAAGATTTTAGATACACATGAGACTATGCAAAACTTAAAGAAAAACAACATTAAACATGAGATAATACTTAATTGAACTTTGCTTTACATAAGAATCCAATGAAATATTTTATCTTTATTGGTTGATCCAGCAAATTGATCTAGTCATTGATACAATAGAATTGAAGACTTAAAAGAGATAAGTCTATAGAATTGTTTTGAATACACCCTACATAATTCGATTTGTGAAGTATTTATACAAAAATTATTTCCAAAATATCTCAAAACAACTTGAGATTTATTCTAGGATATACAAATATCTTCTTCCAAGAAGATAGAGACAACTATTGAACTATTTCATGTTGTCCCTTTTATTATGGTTGTGTTGGCCTTTAAAGCAGAAGTAGAACATTTTATGCTGGCTGACAGTTGTATGGCTTTTACACTGGAATCTTCTTCAAATTTACCTTTTAGCTGATACTCTTTGACCTTTATACTCTTTAACAATGATGTGCTACTTTTAACTGTTTACCTGGTTGTCCTGTTTTTACAGTGTATTAACTTTCAGCTGTAAATTTGTCACAATAAATCGGTCATTCTCTCCCACCACTCTACATCAAGTAATTTTACATTCATCATTCTTCTATAAATTTCATCAGATTCAGTATATTTGGCAAAATTTGGCTTGGTGAGAAATAAGTGTTTGACCTCATGTTCCAGGAAAAGAAAATTTCAAAAGTGTTATACAAGACTTTTCCCTGTTGGTAATGCTTTTATAGATGAAGAGCTGGCTAGTTCCTTAGCCAACTGTATAAGCCTATTGCCATATGATGAGCCCCAAAATTGGGTAACTTATTGGGCTCATTTTTCCTAATTGTTCTTCACCAATCCACCATTTTTCATAGTTCATGCATGTTTTTGAGTATATATAAATTGAATGAATGAGGACTGTCACTTTACCAAGAAGGCTAACACGTGGTTATTGCAGATTTTTGGAGAAATTTTGGGACCAAGGCCAAGCATTTATGAGCTAGATGATAGACAAACACGAGGGAGCAAGCATGAGGATTTGTAGGAAGGGTGTCTCCTGCACTAAATGGCCCCTTCCTTGAATTCTCCACCCTCAGCTCGAAGTTCAGCAGGCCACCAAAAACGATTCCCAAGGGCAACTGAGCAGTTTTGTGAAAAGTGACTGTTTACTAGCAGTTTGAGTAGCCGATCCCCTTGAGTTAAGGAGGGTTGTTGGAAGACCTCGTAGTGTATAAGAAGGAAGGCTTCCAACCTTCATAGGTTACTTTTGGAACATTTGTATTGTTCACTCTAGTGCTCCTATGTTTTTTCTCATTTGTGGAACCTTTACTGTAAACATTTCTGTGACATGGTTATTTTCTGAATAATGGAGATCAGTTTCATTTTGCTTCAGTTCTGAGCTTCTTTTTAGGAGCCTGTAGCTCTTGGGGTTGGGCCCAACCCAAGTGCCAGGACCTCCTCTATGTACTGTTATATGTTTTTGCTGCCTTTAATTAATTTCTGCTAGCAGGTTACAATCTTGTTTGGTTATTTAGTTCATTTTTGCTGATAGAAATAGTTGCTCATGTTTTAAGTTGATTTAATAGGTTGGTAACAGAAAATATCTTCAAAACTGGCTACCAAGCAACCCCTGATATCACCTCCCCCTCCTTGGGACCATGAGCTGAGACCAAGGTGTCCTTGCTGCCATAAAAAACTATTCTTGCTTCTTCATGTAATTTCTAGTGTTAGATTCGTAGTTGCAAAAGTTGGTTCTAGTTGTGATTACATACTTAGATCCATTCTTGCGTGGTTTCCATAGTTGTTTTATACTGCCAATAAACTTCTATTCATCATGCTTATGGTTTCTAGGTCAAATTAGGTCAGAATAGCTAGATCTTTGGTTTTCTTAGTCTTTGTTGGTTAGTTTTGGAAAATAACATGCAGATTACCTGTGATACCTCCTCATCTATCCTTACCCCTTACATGCAACCTGCTTCATCCTCTAACTCAGATCCTTGCCTCTCATTTGCCATGTTTTCTCACTTTGCCCTAGTTCCTACATTCATGCGCAACATTGCTTCTCATATCTTCGAACCAACCCAATCGCCTTAGCCACTCTCCATCCTCAATCACCAACTTGTAGACCTCCTCACACACTTATCTTACCACCATACCCACTCCTTCACCTTTCTGCCACCATCAACCCTTCAAAATTCCCTTTCAGAACATCTTGTAGAAACATCCTATAAAAGCTATAGTACATCCTGTAGAACCCCTATAGACTTCCTGTAGAAGCCCACGAAAGCGGTTTCTTGAGATCCAATGACTGTGAAACTCTCTAGAAGGGTGCTAGGGACCTTTAGGCCCTCTTCTCACCTTACCAAGCTCCTGCAAGCATTTCCTTTCGCCAATCCACCTCTGCATAGTAAAAAACAGTTGAAGCACATGCATAATAATTCTGCCAACTCACTCCAAAATACAAAAACATGTTTATTTTCAGATTTCACTTCAAAAATAGCTTAGACACATGCACTTAACCTTCCAAAAAATCAATGGCATCTTTTTCAGTAGCTTTCATCATTTTTCTCGCATCAGTAGGGCTAGTTGGTAAAGCTAGGGTTTTCTAGGGCTTACATTTCCTTTTCAGCTTTTCAGTTTCTTTCTGCAAGTAGATTAGCCTCCTTTGAGTTAGCTTTCATCCATCAGTTAAAAAGCTTCTTGTAAGAGCTCATAGAAGTTGGCTTAAGCTCCTAGCGGAATTGTGCCAGCTGGCCAAGTGACAGCTGGATTGATGGCCAAATATCATTGACAGAGTCAATGATATTGGTCCACAAAATTTCCTTAGTTTGTCCAAGTGATTTTTCTAGATTCAGGTCTTTCTCCAAAATTTTAATCCTTTCAGTCATCCTCTGGGCTTTCTGTGTTTCTTCTTTCTACTTGAGTTGGGAAAGCCTGTAGTTAGTTTCTAGGTTGCCACCTATTCCTTTATCTTTTTCACTTCAGTAGCCTAGATGGACATTTCTTCCATGGCTTTAACTAGTTATGTTGCTTTCTACCCTGATGCATCTATTGCTATTGTAGGTTTTTTTTTTACTGGTAATGCCATGCTAGGTGGAGCTATTAGTGCTAAGATGATGCTGGGGTGGAGGGCACTGCTGTGCAGACTGTGGGGATAACATTTGTTGAAGAAGTGGCCACATCTGCCTGTTTCAGTTGGATTTATGCATCCAATTCTTTTTCAGTTTCTTTCAACTAATCATTTAGTTTTAGAGCCAAGTCCATGAGTTCTTCATGCCTCTATTGGGCTTCTAGGACTTCTAATGCTTGTGGGTGTTGTATCCGAGGCATTTTTAGCTGCTTCTTAACTGTAGCAATATCATCATTTTTCTTCTTAATAAGCTGCTATGTGGATTTTATATCTTTGGGATCATCTCCATTCAATTACTAAGTCCTCTAAGGACTTGATCCTTGTATCCTTGGCCTGAGAGGAGGCATTCTCTAGCTGAAATTGTGAAATTTTGTAGTTGATGGGCAGCTATGGCCTTCCCTGTCAAAGTGGAGTATATCATCTCCCCACCTTGTTTATGTAGTTCAATTTGGTCTATGGGATCAATATCCCTAGCCAACACTTCAAAATCTACCTTCTTGAAATCTGACACTACTTTGCGTTGTTGAGTCGTAGGCTTGATGAAAGTCATTTGCATTTTTCCTTCTTTAATGTCGAAGGTTGACATTAGCCTTGTTTGATTGGTGGGCGTCAATTTCAGGTACTAGGCATTGTAGAAATTTTGAATAATTTAACACATATTCAATGGAGATTATCCTGATCATGTACTATTGCGGAAAACATACACAATACATAAGCTCCTCTACGTTGATCATCAATATAGCAGCATCAATAACAATAAAACATCAAAAGCATTCAGACATTAACACAATATGTATCCCGGGGAAAGCATCTCGCTAAAAACCCCTACTATCTGTATATTAATGATTGATTCATGTAACATTACATAGCATAATACTTCTCACAAGTATATCCACCTCTGTTACACACAATACAGCTCAGATCTGAATCAATCACTGGCTCAAATCTCCTTCGCTGCTTGCCTGCCTCCTCTGCTCAATACCTGCATGAGAACTGATGATGATTCCAAGGCAGCCACGTCTTTCCTTGGCTAAATCACGTGAGAACAAGCTACAATGTGGGCAAACTCATTGGCATAATCAATCCCCTGATTTGTGCAAGATCTGGTGCACAACTATAGTCACAACTGATAGCAATCTGATTCTCTAACACCTGTCCCTGCTGAACTGAACATGCACTGACATGCAACTGAGTTAACTGATGTATTCATTAGTTGTATTATGAGTTAATAACTTGTGAATTAAATTAATAACTAATTCACCCAACTCATCTCTAGTCTATTTGCCAGTTAGACTAAATACAACCAGTTTAACAAAGCTAAACTGAACACAACTCCATCAACTGCACCTCCAGTCCACTAAACTCAACTCACTTAAGTTCTAACTGAAGTCCTGCATGCAAATATTAGTCATCCCATAGGTAACCACGTATTTCCTTCTGGGATCTGCATGTACCACATCCGTAGCTCATCCTGAAGTGCTACAAGAGAATAAGACAAAGTTTATAGTCTAAATATTATTATGAGCTAATAATATTTGACTGTTCTATATTTAGACTGAGCAGTCACTCCGCTGTGGAGTCACTCCGTTGTGGAGTCACTCCGCTGTGGTCTAAAAAATAGAAGTCCATCTATTTTTCCAACTTGATCAA
>APFE030322041.1:8677-29385 GCA_000404065.3 Pinus taeda
ATTTGCTATCACAACTATAACAAAGCCATTTTTCTCTTTTTTCTTCCAATTGTTGTGGTGTCAAACTTATAGGTTGTGGAAGACTAGGGACAACACTTCCATCTTTATAGTTGTGAGTGGTATGCTTCTTGGTTGCCCATAATTTTGCTTTCCATTTTTCTTGCTAACCTGAATGCCTTCTCTAATGAATCAGGTTCCCAAAGGCGAACATCATGTTGGATATTATCCTTTAAAGACCCTATGAACACATCAATCCTATGCTCCTCTGGAATATCTTTTACCCTTATGCTCAATTTTTGGAACTCCTCAATGTGCTCCATTATTGAACCCTTTTGTTTGAGACTTATCAATTGGCTAAAAAAAGTGTTGCTTTTTGTATCCTCATAATGTGCCATCAATTCTTCTGTAAAAATTGCCCAAGTGATAAATGGTTTACGAGAGCAAAGCCAATGATACCATACAAACTGATTTGGTTCCAAATATAAAGTTGCCATACGTACCTTTTGTGTGTTTTGCATTATTGAGACTGAAAAATTGCTCCATCTGTAATATCCATGTTGCGGGATCCTTGCCATCCAACTTCCTCATATCGATTTTTGGAATATGGTGGGTCTTCGATCCAACATTAAGGTCTATGGAATCATGATTAACATTTCTTTTGTTCTCATCATGAGTTTCCTTTACTACCCTTTCACCATTAGTGACCATTTCTTGTAGCAACTTATCATATTTATCTTCAATTCTTCCATTGTTTGTCTTCAAATCGTCCACGTCTGTCTTCAAATTTGTCTTCAAATCATCCATGTCTGTCTTCAAATCTATCTTCCAATCGTCCATCTTAGCTTCCACTCCCTTTATCTTAGATTCCATGCCATTTATCTTAGCTTCTGTTAGCTTTTGTGAGGCTAACTTTTTTTGCACTTGGTCTTGTAATTTTGATAAATCATGTAGCATTTCTTCCTCTTCTTCATGAGTCATGCTAGAGCTTTCAGGTTCCTTACTAGGTGTTTGCATTTTCTTTCCTCGGGGCATCAGTTACCGATAATAATGCTCTTTTTTTTTTTTGTAGGAGCTCGATATTGCCTCTGATGTATCTCTGTACTTTTAGAACATCTAGTTCTGAAATTGCGACCTGTGGTAGCCCTCTATGTCCTCTTTCCAATGCCACCAGTCTGACCCCAATTGGATTCTCCAATGAAGAGTTATGCCAAATCTGCCACAGTGACCTGATTATAGACCTTTCCAGAAGAGCGAACTTGTATGAAGTGCCACGTGTCACTATTTAGACCTTTGGATCTGAAAAATATCTAAAAGAAAATGAAATCCGTCCTCTTTCTATACCTTTTTGTGAAATTTCAATCTTATGCTCAGAGAGAAAGTTATGACACTTTTCCCTAGGTCACTTGTTTGGAATGTAATTCAGGAGTCTGCAAAAAGACCAACTTCCTCAGATCATATCTCCGCAAATATAGTGTGAAAAGTTCTTAAATTGGGACCCAAGATTTAGCACAATGTCTTCTCAAATGGGTTTTGTTTTCGACTTCTGAAACGTCATAGAAACAAAGTTATAGCGAGAATTCTAGGATGACCTGTTTGGAGCAGCGAAACCCTAGAATCCAAAGCTCTGATACCAAATGTTATGAAACCAGCTGAAGAAAAGATAGAAATGAAAGATAAACACCTTATAATTCAGCCTTGTTGAGGGGTTAACCTCCTTTACATTACATAAATGAACAATTATTAGGTGATACAAATGAAAATACCTCCTTTATATATATAGGAGCCTAAGGGGTCATTATATAATCAGAGCCTACATAACAATAATAATGTAAGGGAAAAATAATAACAATAGTGGGCTTCTATGGGGCACAATAGTAACAACATGGGCACTACATGGGTACATCAATATAATAATAGGGTTGTACTAATAATAGCAAGGGGTTACACTAGTAGTATAGGGGCCTAACATATAACCAACATAGATCCATCTTAACCCTGGATCTATCAAGCATACAGAGGTATCAAATCTCTCGAGGCACAATCCTTTCCTCAAGTCTAACACTCAAAAAATGGGTTTTCACCCCGAGAGATTGGATCCCTCTCGGGGCTTGACAGATCCTAGGATGGATCTAGCTGGTTAATTAAAACAATTGTCATTTGAACAAGTGTCATATGAAGTGAGTTAAGGTATCTTTGGCATGTGGTATTTATATGCCATGGTATTGACTTCATAGTAAGGTAAAAAAAACCTATTTATAGATTAATAATCTCCATTGTAATTTCGACATAAATCTCATGGCTAAAAATCTTGTTCCATGATTTTATAAATGTGTATGTTCAACTTATATTTGTTTTAGCTAGGAGTACTTCTCCACATTTCTAGGAAGGTAAACCTTATAAACCATGAGACCCGATTACAAGGCCTCCCACAAGGGAATCAAAGAGAACCATAATAACAACCACTAGCACCAATATAAAAAAAAAAATCAACTATGGCTCTAGACAACTTGAGCTAATCCTTGGGACTATATGCATAACTTATTATTATATTTATATAATAATAATAATAATAATAATAATAGTAGTAGTAGTAGTAGTAGTAGTATAGTGATTTTTAAGATTTATTTTACTTTAGTAATGTAAGACATACCATGAAGTATTTTGGTGATTTGATGGACTAATGTCAACATACTATTTAGCTTATATGGTTGCATTAGTATTTAATATAATTTTGATTATTGGTTACCACAATTACATAAAAGATGTTTTATTCAAATAATTATTTTTTTACTAAGCCACACTCAAACTAACTAGTCTATGCCTCATAGCTCAATATATTATTCAAATTATTTAAAACATATAATGAGATGTTTTATTTAAGTTATTTAATTCTATTAAAATGAATAACGATGATATTTTTCATTAAGAGTAATTGTTTTCATGAAAAAAGTAGTAATTTATTTCATTAGCATAATGATATAAGTTACATTTTGTGCCTACATGTTGGTGCATGTATTATGAGTATATAAATTCCACCAATAGACCAAGTATAATCAAATAAAAACTTTTGATTGTCATAAAACAAGACTAGTTTGCTATAGTCTACAAATTTTAAGGTGAACCCTCAAAATCTATTTACATTGTTCCATATGAGATGACTATGAATAAAACAATGTAATATATAGAGATTTAGAAACCCATGTTGCCTCAATGTTTGACAATATCCAAATATCTACTACTAAAAAGATAAATTTGATATCATGACTGAGAATTTACATCCAAAGCTAACACCTGAGCTTGATCCATGAGGGGTCTATGGTAGAACTCACAGAGCTCCCCTTTCATGGATTCATGCAAGTGCTACTACCCAAATTCCAAGTGAATTCCTTTCTTAGAATGGAATTCTACTCATGCATTTCTTTCCCTCAAAATTTGTTTACAAGAGAAAAAATGAAAAACATTGATAATTCTCAATACTACATTTACTAAAGGAATGAGGGTTTGGTTTCTTCAATTGAACACCCCTTTGATCAACTTATTACCATTTGATAATCTCCAAATTTTTCAATAATGTTATATCCTATCTCTTTTGGGAAAAGGAGGGTCAATTTAAGAGTTATCAACTTTGTGAAATTGTTTGTACCACTACCCAAGCCATCTTAATTTCATAAGAATGATTTGGATCAAGGTAGAGAACTCTTCCCCCTCCACATGATTGTTTATTCTCTTTTAAAGCTTTGTTAGGATTCTCTTTTACTATAAACCTAGGATTCTTAGAAGCATTCTGCTAAGGAAAGTGAGACAGAATTGAGAGTGCTAAGGTCACAATTATATATGAGAGGATGTGTGTCTCATTGTTATTTTTTTTCATGCCAACCAGACCTGATAATAGATCATCAAAGGCAACACTTGGTATTTGTTGAAAATAGGATTTGAAATCCAAACCTTTCATGCTTCTTCTATTGAGGTCCACTACCATTTGAAATCTATATTGACATTGGATTTTCATTTGTCCCAAATTTCCTTGATATATATTTTTACAAAGAGATGTGAATATTTTTTGAATCACTATTGCATAATGAAAACCATCTCAATCCATGTTTCATTTTTTAAGGAGCATGACATAAGAAAATGGACTCTTATATGAGGGTCAGATCATGGCCTCCAAGATACCATGGCTTCCCATAGGTTTTCATTAGATGGAAGAATAATGCTCTCGAAGGGATACATATTGAATGATCCAATGGAAAGATCAAGATCAAATACCCCCAGTAAATGATTCACCATATCATATACTATATCATTAGTAGGCACCAACATGGAACAAGTTGTCACATAATTAGTTTGGGGTGGGGGAGATACCACTTACATATAAAGACCATTTAGGGAAATTGGTTGATTGGGAGTCAGATTAGGACCAACAAACAAAATTTGGTCAATTATCATGATTCTTCCTTCATGTGGGAAACATATCACACGAAAAAAATAAGTGATAAGAGCTCCCATAACATAAACATAGTTACGCCCAAGGAGTAAATTAAAATCCAAAGGGCCTTAGACTACTATCACATCAATATAGATAGTCTTTCCTCTCAAAGTAATAGGAAACATAAGAAGGATCCCTATGGTTGATTGGTTCCTATGTTAAAAGCCAATAGATTTTGGGTAATAGGCACAAGATGTGGAGAACCTAAAGCTTGCAAGGTAGTTGAGAACAAAATACTAACAGATGCATATTGATTTACGATTGTGCTAGGTCTTGGAACATTATAAGACTATGTTATGATCTAGAAGGGCATCTAAGGAGGAAGATGATATCCTTCCGGTTGACTTCAATCAAAGGAAGTGAGAATGCTACTTGGAGGGGGTGTCTTCGGAATGAGAAAACTTCCCCATTGTGATATGGGAATGGGAGTATTTACCCCCTGTGTCATGGGAATAGGAGAACTATCCCCTAGTTCATTGGAACCTGAAGAAATAGGAAGAACTTGAGTGGTATGAAGTTCACTGTCTACGAGAAAGGTATGATCAAGTGAAGGTGGAATTGAGTCAACCATTTTCTCAAGTAATGGTTGGTCAGAAACAGACTCATGTGATTGATGTCTAGAGAGAGTGGGATTGAATGGAGTTGGATTTATATCAATCACTTCATCAACTAGTGGAGGGTTGGGATAAATCTTTTGATAACCAACTAGAAGATGAGGTTGAGAAGTTGTAAGGGTTTCCAACACTTTTGAGGCATCATGCATATAAGGAGAAAGGTGAATAATATGATTCCATTAACATAGATTAAAAGGAAACTTGACTTTAACCTTTTTCTCATGGACCTTACTATAACTAGTGGATGGTTTATTAGCAACATGATCTCTGAAGGCTGATGAAAAAGGTCAATGTGAGCTTGTGGATCACACTTCTAATACCTTGGAAATACCAGGATAATCTCTAAGAACATGATAACCCTTACAAAGAATGCAATGGAATTTAAGTTCATGGGGCTAATTGGGAGGTTCCTCCATACTAGTCGTATTCATAGAAATGGTTTCCTCGTTTCACCTTTGCTTATGTTGCTTCTTATTCTTCTTCTTCCCTTTTTTCTTCTTCTTCTTAAATTCCTGGTTACTAGAATCAATACTTTCACCAAACAAGGAGGAAGAAAGAGATGATGAAACTACAAGTATAGAAGGCAAAGGATCATCTTTAGGATCAACTTAAGGTTGATATTGTTCAGGTGGAGGAGATCCCGACTGAGAAGCAGTTTGGGCATTCGAAACAATAGGAGTCGAAAAAAACCAAATTTTAAAACAAATGATAAATCTGAGAAGGGGAGACATTGCCATACAAGGAGCACCAATATTTCCAAAATAAGGAAAAGGACTAGGATTTCCATCAGATGGTTTTCCTTGATTTGTGGACTTAGGAATTGTTTCCATTAGCCTCAACATAAGATATACTAAGGAGTTTTCTCATGAAGAGGATTTTATTTCATGGTCAGTTAATTGATTTTAGAATTTAACAACATAAATAAATAAATAAAGGGTAACTAGGAAAAATGGTTTACCAAGTAACCATGAACTGCAATATACACCTTAGAGAACTAAGGACTTAATGTATGTGTAGACAATCTCCCTGGATGTTGTGTTCATTGTAACGCAATATACAAGACGACTTACTCAGTTACCTATGGTGAGGATAACAATATATGGTGGAAGTCCAAAAAATAATAAATGGTATGTGGAGGTGCAGTCTGTAGTAGTGTTGTCTAATGTGTAACCATTCGATGTGAGCGTTCCCATATACTTATCATGTGTGGAGCGGCATCTGATATACTTGACATTACATGGAGAACGATTTGATACACTTACGTACGTGGAATGAAATATCATGAATGAAATGAAATGCTTGAAAAAATAAATCTCCTACATTTAAAGACATTAGAAAACGTCTCTAGCCTAGGCCTCTATATGTTTCATTAAGTTTTAAATGCTCCTTACATTAATTGAGGTGAACTTTAAAGTTTTTCTTGGATTATTTTTCAATTTCAAGGCTCAAAACCCGATGTCACCTTAACACACCCATGATGCAAATAATATGATAAAATAACTATTTTCATTTTCCTTTTAACAATGAAAGGCCTAATTGAGTAGTGGAAGAAGAAAACAATAAAAAATGCAAGAAACAAGTGATGTAATAATCGATCTCCCCACTGTTCTAATCAAAATCAAACCCTTGTATGGGATGCAAAGAGATTTTTCTTTTCTTCTCTTTTAATGTTTCAAATGAAAAGAAACATATGGATGCAACTTGATCGCTAAAGAAAAGAAACAACACAGACTTTAACTGTAATGTAAAAGTATCTTTTCAAATTCAACAATCAATCTATGCATACAACCCGAAATTTACAAGAATAAATAAAGAATTGAAACTAAATATTATCAAAAAGGTGATTTCACTTAGATTTTATTGACACTCATACACAATTTAGCCCCCACCGGTGATTGAGGGGAGGATTGTTTTGCAAAAATGAAAGAAAAACACTCAATTTCACACTAGGGAATTCCAATTTCACACACAAACCCTAGATTAAAATGATTTTTTTTTTTTTTCAAACCACTCAATTTTTAAATACGAAGAAAACTAAGATGCAAATTCTAATCATCGATTCAAACAATATTTTTAGAGCGATGACTAGAACACGAATTATTCTAAGCAGTCAATGATCAAGCAAAATTAGTTTGCAAAAAAACCTAATGATAAGAATAAAGGAAAATATTAAAACAAATCCTTGCCAAAGTTATAAAAACAAATTCAAACCAAAATGGAGGCTTTAGAGGGACCACAAGACACTCAGAGAATCAAGACAGAGTAGTTGGAACAAGGCTTGATCAGAGACAAAAGCAAGGCAAAGAATAAATTGTGCATGAATAGGGGCTAACACAAGTGCAAAGGAGGCACCAGTGTTATGCAACACATGCATAGATAAGGCTTAGCTGAGGTGCAAAACTTTGTCAGAAGACCAAAGGGTGCATTGGTCTAGGGATGCAAAGTTTTGTCAGAAGAACTACAATCGAAACTCAATTAAAGGTCTTCATGGGTCTATTCTTGACTGAATATGATAGTAAAGGTGTAGAGAAGAGGTAATAAAAGCACAACGGATAAATAAACCACCAAGGGAATACATCTTCCCTAGTATGGTGGCCAAATTGTTATGCGAAATCTATGACTGTGGACAAAAGTATATTCCCTAGGCCTAGTGGACTGACCTAGAACAATAGGAATTCGAAGGGACTAATGTTTTCCTTAAATTAAATAGAAAATGGGAAGGAGCCTTCTTGGAATTTATCATATGCTTCACTCATTCCTTGGCTTGAATGCTCCAATACTAGCTCGAATCACTGTTATTAGAACCTGCATAGTCAGATAACACAATCCGACGATCCACGAAATCTATGTAGTATCTTCTAATAATTTTATTCAATAGATCAAATGGTAATTGAAATATATGAAAACATAACATTATATATAGGAAAACAAAGAAATGTTTGCATTAATATAAATGTAGTGAGTTACAACCAAAAATAGGAGTTGATCTTGTAAAAAGAATCCTCTAAGTTGACTTGTCTTTTCCTTGTCACAAAGTGCCCTGCTAATCACCCTAATGCATGGAAAGATATCACCAATAAGTCAAATCTAATGATGGTGACACAGAATACCAATATAAGTCACTGAAAGTCATTATTCCCATATAGCATTGTTATTAAGGAAAATCTTCAGTCGTCAAATCAAATCATTGGTTATGAGGTCAAAACCCAAATTTTCTATCACTATGATATATATAGCCCAAAACATATCTCAACATCAATTCAAAGCTTTAAATCATCATCAAGCATCATTTCAAAGTTCTAAGCCAATATTCTCACTAAGTCAACTCAATAGTTCAAATCTCATGAAATTGTTATCATACACTTTCATATACTAGAATCAATGGTCAAATTGAAATAACATACTAATATGAATATTATGGTCACCTACAAACACAAGTTTAGTCAATAAATTCAAATTCTCTATAGTAAGTCAAATATTAAAACTTCCCTACCCATATAACATTTTGTTTTCTGCTCCATGTCTATATGATTGTCATCCTTCAGGTGAACTTTTGATTTCATGTACCAAACTTCACTTTTGTGTCCTACAGGCATAACCACACCCATAGGCCTTCTTACGTGTGGTTGGAGAGTACAGTCAAACCCTTGAGCTTACTTATGTTTCATTGAGAGGCTACAATCATACATGTAAGCTTTCTTTCGTGCAACTAAGGCTTGGAGTAATGGAAAACTCTCTCTCTTAGATCAGAACTTTGCTACAAATCAACAATATCATATATTTTTCTATTCATGTAAATAAATCATACTTCAACAGTAAAGAATATAAATATAATGAAAATGATAATAGGAGTAAGGATATTACGGAGAGATTCTCCCTTTGAATGAGCAACACTTTCAACCATAAGTCATTAACATGTCTATAATATTATCATGCATCAGCATAATTGTTAGATCATAAAGTCAAGCTATATCATGTTCTAAAACAGATATCCATCATGGTCAACATTAGCTACTTCATCATCATATATGAACATGGCATCAAACTTTCATCAAAAGTTAGAGTTTTAGTATTAGGGTAGCATGCAGGTGTAACATCATACTTCAAGAATCATGAACACAATAGTACTTTCATCAAGTCAGGGCATTCAATTTTATCGTATCCCATAATTACTAAACACATAAAAAAAAAATCACAGTCAACAAAAGATCTTGAATATCAATCTCATTGTTACACATTTATCATCATGTCTATCCTGATTTTCACAAACATTATCAATAGCATCAAGTTACCATGTATTAGAATCAAGGTGCTAACCTTCTTTATGGGATCAAGATATCCAAAATGATAGATTATAGTCAATCATCATGTATACCAATATATCAAATATCAATATTAAGTAGCTTTATAGAATCAAGAAATGTAAATTTCATCATAAGTACTGTTGAACCTCATAATTACCCTCTCCTTGACATTTTGTCTCACCTTTTTCCCTCACTTTATCATATATTACAGACCCAATCAATGATAAATGCTAGGTTTTTTCTTAAGGAAAGCATTAAAATGATCGCCATATTATTTTTCATGTTCTTTCTATTTGAATAGATTTTTGCAAATTAGCTACAGAACGCGGCCTATTCTGCAGCTAACTGTGGATTCCATAGCTACTCTCATGGTTTGGCAGGTTCCAAATGTCAAATGAAAAATTGGGCCACATGGGCATTTCTAGAATCATCTCCACATGGATTCTATCCTAAAGTACGTTATCCGGAAGCAGTAGGACGCTTGATTTTCTCTTTCGTAGTTAATCAAGAGTTTAACAGTTCTATTTCAAACCTAATTCAAATTAGCCACCTGTAGCTGATCAAAATTTTAAACAGTCCTATTCTAATTCGAATTAGCCACCTGTTGCAAGTTTATCTCATAAAAATTCATGTTAAATTTAATTCGAATTAGCCACCTGTAGCAAGTTCATCTCATAAACAGTTATCTTTTTTTCCTTTAAATATCGGTTGCATGGAACCGAGTTGGAAATTAGAAGGAATTATGTTAAGTTCAAGCTTTTTGTTGATACTCTATATACAGACTTCTTTTTTTCATAATACAAACTTCATGTTGCCAATGATCATTTAAAGTGCATCCTTAACTAGCTAGCATACTAGCCACGTCAGTTGCAGAGGGCCCCTGCACCAAAGGAGGTTTTTCATTTGTTGTTTTTAGTTCAATTTCCATTGCTCTGTTTTCAGCAAATCTATTTTCTAAATTAGGATGATATTTCATTTCAGCTTTTAATCAATAACATAATGATAAATCACAACTGTGCAGCCTTGTTCTTCTAAGATACCTTGTGGAGAAAAAAAACTCCATTTCCAAACTGAATTAAGATTGAAGTAATAAGAATACACAGTTTCTTAGTTTTCTTACTATTTTGTCATTCATTTTCTTAGAACATAATTGTCAATTAATTGTGTTAATGGATGTTTTCAAAATCCATTTCAATATGATGATGATCCTAAACTAAATGGTTAAATGTCTAATTCATACAATGATTGAATTTACTCAGTACATTGTTATTTCCCTAGGAACTTAGGAACTAGGTATAATTTATTTCTTACACAACACTTCAAGAGGGAAATGCTTCACATTTGAATGTTGGAGAAAGTTAAAAATACATTAGTTGTTTATAGTTAGTTTTTCACGCTTTTACCTTTTTGCTTTCAGATCCTTACTTAGTTGCATCATTGATATTCCCAATAATCATTTCAAGGATATTGATTTAATCATATTCCAAAATTGAATTGTTAAATGTTTAATGAATGCAATTACTGAGTTAACTTCTGCAGTAATTTCATTCTTGGTTTTAAGAATTACATCCATGGATTAGGACTAATGATAAAATAATATAGATGCTCTGTTTTTTCATTAGGTTCTAACTAGCCAACAGTTCTTGGTCCATTTTTAGGAAATCAGATTAACTTAGGAACATTTACTTTCCTTTAAAATTCATTAGATTAACTTAAATTTTCTCATAGTTTTGGGTTGTACATTCTTAGACATCGAAAAACAAAACCCCCCAAAAACAAAATAAAATACAAAACAACGAAGTAAGAAAAAGCTTAACTAAGCACATATAGTGCACCAAACTTCATTAGCTTACAAACCTCAGTTGATAATTTATGCAAGCAATTTAGGGCACTAAATTGACTAAGCATTTTTGCGCAGTTGCTGGGGAAGTATAATTCGGTAACCTCATCTCTTACATCTAAAAAATGATATGCTTAGAGAAAGAGACTCTAGGGGTAGGTTCATAGCTAGAGGAAGAAGTTTAATTCCTACAACACCACTTACTCCACCAAGACTAAGAAGATATACACCTCCATCTCAAACTCATATTCCAAATTTCACTAGCCATATACTTCCTGAAGTTCTAAGGTCAGAAATATAATTAAGAAGATCTCCTACTTCATCTATTGAGGTAGTCCTAGAGGAAGAAAATCTTGGATCTCCAACAGAAGGAGTAGCCTTTTTCACCTCTACAGGGGAACATATTTTAGCTGAAGAATTAGAAATTCCTAGAGGAGAGGGAGAAGTAGAACCTTTCTTCCACATACCATTGATAGAGGAACCAAAGGAAGAGAAATTAACCTTGCAGGTTGAATATTATATTAACCCTGAAGAATCTATAATGGCAGGAAGAGAAGAAGAAGGAGAGGGAGTTCCGAATGGAGAATTTGCATTATTTGGAGGAGGAAGAGGTAGATTAAATAAGGGAGAAGGTAGAGGAAATGATGGAGAAGGTAGAGGAAATAAGGAAGTTGATAATTCTTTTGGATTCCCTATAGTTGATGAAGAAACAAATGTCATAATGAAAAATATCTCACCTTCTGTCTTCCCAAATTTTCAGGGATTAAAAAGTGAAGATCCTTCAAGTGAACTTTTGATTTCATGTCCCAAACTTCACTTTTGTGTCCTACAGGCATAACCACACCCATAGGCCTTCTTACGTGTGGTTAGAGAGTATAGTCGCACCCTTGAGCTTACTTATGTGTCGTTGAGAGGCTACAATCACACATGTAAGCTTTCTTTCATGCAACTGAGGCTTGGAGTAATGGAAAACTCTCTCTCTTAGATCAGAACTTTGCTACAAATCAACAATATCATATATTTTTCTATTCATGTAAATAAATCATACTTCAACGGTAAAGAATATACATATAATGAAAATGGTAATAGGAGTAAGGATATTATGGAGAGATTCTCCCTCTGAATGAGCAACCCTTTCAACCATAAGTCATTAACATGTCTATAATACTACCATGCATCAGCGTAATTGTTAGATCATGAAGTCAACTATATCATGTTCTAAAACAGATATCCATCATGGTCAACATTAGCTACTTCATCATCATATATGAACATGGCATCAAACTTTCATCAAAAGTTAGAGTTTTAGTATTAGGGTAGCATGCAGGTGTAACATCATACTTCAAGAATCATGAACACAATAATACTTTCATCAAGTCAGGGCATTCAATTTTATCGTATCCCATAATTACTAAAAACATCAAAAAAATAATCACAGTCAATAAAAGATCTTGAATATCAATCTCATTGTTACACTTTTATCATCATGGCTGTCATGATTTTCACAAACATCATCAATAACATCAAGTTACCATGTATTAGAATCAAGGTGCTAACCTTCTTTATGGGATCAAGATATCCAAAATGATAGATTATAGTCAATCATCATGTATACCAATATATCAAATATCAATATTAAGTAGCTTTATAGAATCAAGAAATGTAAATTTCATCATAAGTACTGTTGAACCTCATAATTACCCTCTCCTTGACATTTTGTCTCACCTTTTTCCCTCACTTTATCATAATATTACAAGCCCAATCAATGATAAATGCTAGATTTTTTCTTAAGGAAATCATTAAAATGATCTCCATATTATTTTTCATGTTCTTTCTATTTGAATAGATTTTTGTAAATTAGCTACAAAACACGGCCTATTCTGCAGCTAACTGTGGATTCCATAGCTACTCTCAGGGTTTGGCAGGTTCCAAATGTCAAATGAAAAATTGGGCCACATGGGCATTTCTAGAATCATATCCACATGGATTCTATCCTAAAGTACGTTATCCGGAAGCAATAGGACTCTTGATTTTCTCTTTCGTAGCTAATCAAGAGTCTAACAGTTCTATTGCAAACCTAATTCGAATTAGCCACCTGTAGCTGATCAAAATTTTAAAGAGTCCTATTCTAATTCGAATTAGCCACCTGTTGCAAGTTTATCTCATAAAAAGTCATGTTAAATTTAATTCGAATTAGCCACCTGTAGCAAGCTTATCTCATAAACAGTTATCTTATTTTCCTTTAAATATCGGTTGCATGGAACCGAGTTGGAAATTAGAAGGAATTATGTTAAGTTCAGGCTTTTTGTTGATACTCTATATACAGACTTCGTTTTTTCATAATACAAACTTCGTGTTGCCAATGATCATTTAAAGTGCATCCTTAACTAGCTAGCATTCTAGCCACGTCAGTTGCAGAGGGCCCCTACACTGGAGGAGGTTTTTCATTTGTTTTTTTTAGTTCAATTTCCATTGCTCTGTTTTCAGCAAATCTATTTTCTAAATTAGGATGATATTTCATTTCAGCTTTTAATCAATAACATAATGATAAATCACAACTGTGCAGCCTTGTTCTTCTAAGATATCTTGTGGAGAAAAACAGCTCTATTTCCAAACTGAATTAAGATTGAAGTAATAAGAATGCACATTTTCTTAGTTTTCTTACTATTTTGTCATTCATTTTCTTAGAACATAATTGTCAATTAATTGTGTTAATGGATCTTTTCAAAAGCCATTTCAATATGATGATGATCCTAAACTAAATGGTTAAATGTCTAATTCATACAATGATTGAATTTACTCAATACATTGTTATTTCCCTCGAAACTTAGGAACTAGGTATAATTGATTTCTTACACAACACTTCAAGAGGGAAATGCTTCACATTTGAATGTTGGAGAAAGTTAAAAATACATTAGTTGTTTATAGTTAGTTTTTCATGCTTTTACCTTTTTGCTTTCAAATCCTTACTTAGTTGCATCATTGATATTCCCAATAATCATTTCAAGGAGATTGATTTAATCATATTCCAAAATTGAATTGTTAAATGTTTAATGAATGCAATTACTGAGTTAACTTCTGCATTAATTTCATTCTTGGTTTTAAGAATTACATCCAGGGATTAGGACTAATCATAAAATAAGATAGATGATTTGCTTTTTCATTAGGTTCTAGCTAGCCAACAGTTCTTGGTCCATTTTTAGGAAATTAGATTAACTTAAATTTTCTCATAGTTTCAGGTTGTACATTCTTAGACATCGAAAAACAAAACCCCCCAAAAACAAAATAAAATACAAAACAAAGAAGTAAGAAAAAGCTTAACTAAGCACATATAGTGCACCACACTTCATTAGCTTACAAACCTCAGTTGATCAGCTATGCAAGCAATTTAGGACACTAAATTGGCTAAACATTTTTGTGCAGTTGCTGGGGAAGTATAATTCGATAACCTCATCTCTTACATGTAAAAAATGATATGCTTAGAGAAAGAGACTCTAGGGGTAGGTTCATAGCTAGAGGAAGAAGTTTAATTCCTACAACACCACTTACTCCACCAAGAGTAAGAAGATATACACCTCCATCTTAAACTCATATTCCACATTTCACTAGCCATATACTTCCTAAAGTTCTAAGTTCATAAATCTAATCAAGAAGATCTCCTACTTCATCTACTGAGGTGGTCCTAGAGGAAGAAAATCTTGGATCTCCAACAGAAGGAGTAGCCTTTTTCACCTCTATAAGGGAACATATTTTAGCTGAAGAATTAGAAATTCCTAGAGGAGAGGGAGAAGTAGAACCTTTCTTCCACATACCATTGATAGAGGAACCAAAGGAAGAGAAATTAACCTTGCAGGTTGAATATTATATTAACCCTGAAGAATCTATAATGGCAGGAAGAGAAGAAGAAGGAGAGGGAGTTCCGAATGGAGAATTTGCATTATTTGGAGGAGGAAGAGGTAGAGGACATAATGGAGAAGGTAGAGGAAATGATGGAGAAGGTAGAGGAAATAGGGAAGTTGATAATTCTTTTGGATTCCCTATAGTTGATGAAGAAACAAATGCCACAATGAAAAATATCTCACCTTGTGTCTTCCCAAATTTTCAGGGATTAAAAAGTGAAGATCCTGAAACTTTTTTATTTGAATTTGAAGTCTTCTACAGATCTTATGATTATTTACAAGACTCTAAAAAACTCAAATTGTTTCCTTCAACATTGAAAGGAGTTGCTTTAAAATGGTTCATGGGACTGGTCACTCAGTCTATTAGAACATGGAATGACATGAAGAAAGAATTTTTGGACAGGTATTTGGATTATTGGATGCCTATCAATCACAAAGATGAATTTCCTAAAATTATGCAAAGAGAGGATGAAAATTTGGAGGATTTAATTGAGATATTCAACTATAACTTAAAAAGAGCAAAAATGGAAAACTTAGATCAAGATACTTTAAAAGCTCTTTTATTAAAATCCATTAGAGATGAGTGGATACACATCCTTAACATGATGGGGAAGGGAGATATCTCTCAACTCTCATTAAATGAATGGAGAATTATGTGTTCATCTCTCAAGAGGAAAATCCAAAACTGGGAAAGGTCCAAGAGATCCTTCTCTTGCTAGAGTGAATAAATCTACAACTAGATAAGTGAGTAGGGCAGAAATTGGAAACATGCTTGATGAATTTAAACAGATAATCTAGGTAGCCTTAGTGAACAGATAGACACCCTTAAGTTACAAAACAAGTAGAAAGTCGAGACTGATGCTTTAGTTATTTTTTGTCCCAAATGCAAAAAGAAGAATTCTTTAAGAGAATGCCCTTTGGATGCAAAAATCATAGAGACTTGTGTGATTTGTTCAAAAAACCATGAGACCAAGAGTTGTCCTTCAATTCCTGGTCTTCAGGTTGTTTTTCAAGAGGAAACAATTTCAAATCCAACAGAATCTCTTTGCTTTGTCTCTAGAATACCTTGGCAGGGGCCACAAAACCAGGGTTTTAACAACCAAAATTATATTTATCCCCCACCAAATTGGAATTTTTGGCAGCAACCTTGGCCTCTATCTCAATCTCAATCTCAACCTTGGGCTCAAGGAATGAAAAATCCCTATGGAAGATTCTCTCAATATTATCAATATCCTCCATCATATCCAAACTATCCTCCCCAATAAATTCCTCAACAAAATCAACAACCCCAACTTCAAAACCAAAATCCTCAACTTTCATAGTCATTCCCACAGAGACCAAATCATTTACCTACCCAACCATTACCAAACCCCAACAATAAAAATACTAAGAATACCTATATGGTGGAAGGACATAAATTTCAAACTTATATGATCACTCCTCTAGATCTCAATGATGTCCAAGTAAGAACCAGTAGGATATTAGAAAAGAAAAAGCCTTTTGTAGTTATTCAAGAACAAGACAATTTTGAGGAAGATTCTCTACAACCAAATAAAAGTTTTGAAGGAACATATCTTCAAAAACAGAATACTGAAAAAGAAAAACAGAAAGAACCAATAAACGCAACTCCTAACATAGAGCAACCACCAATATCTACTTCTACACCTCCTTTTCTTGAAAGATTACAAGTGGATAGAGGGGCAGAAAAGCATATTATGTTGCCTAATTATGATTTTCTAGATGAATTGAAAATTTTCTATATCAAAATCCCTTTGTTACAAGCTGTCAAGGAGATTCCAATTCTTGCTAAAACAATAAAGGAGTTGAGCATGAAGAAACCAGGAAGAAAAACAAAATAAATAAAAAGAATTCGGCTGGCAGGAAAAATAGTAGACATAATGATGGGGAAAAGTGCCATACAAAAATATGTAGATCCAGGAAGTCTAGTTGTAAAAATGCATATCAATGGAGTTGAAATTCTAAATACATTGATTGATTTAGGAGAAGCAATAAACATCATGAGTAAACAAACCATGGAATAGCTTCAACTTCCTAATCTTCTTTATACACCTACATTACTTAAATTGACAGATAGATTTGTAATCAAACAAGATGGTGTGTTGGAAGATATTTTAGTGTCCTTAAACTCTTGGGAGTACCCTGTTGATTTTATGATCTTAACCCCTAAGAACAATCTAGAAGGACATCCACTTATATTAGGAAGACCTTGGCTGGCTTGTTAGGCCCCTATACTACTAGTGTAACCCCTTATTGTTCTTAGTACAACTTCCTTTACATTACACAAATCAACAATTCTTGGATGATACAAATGAAAATACATCCTTTCTATATATAGGAGTCTAAGGAGTCATAACACAATCAGAGCCAACATAACAATAATAATGTAAGGGAACAATAATAACAATAGTGGGCTTCTATGGGGCACAATACTAACAATATGGGGACTACATGGGTACAACAATATAATAAGGGGGTTATACTAATAACAATAAGGGGTTACACTAGTAGTATAGGGGCCTAACATGGCTACATTTGATGCTTTCATTAGTTGTAGATCTGGTGATATGTATATCTCTGATGGTAACTCAACTAAGAAATTCACTCTATATCCTCCAGCAAGAATAATCACAGAGATAGATGACAAAGAATGGATTGCTGATGATAATGATATTCAGCCTCTCTTTACTATTTCAACCATTAGTGAAGATTGTCAAATCTTAAATATAATGGAAAATCTTTAATCATCTCCAGAATATGAACATGATCAATTTCAAGAAAAATCCAATATTGAATATTTTTCATCTAGGTAGATGTCTCTTTATTCTATGGAATAATTTTGTAGCTCTATAGTTGAAATATTTCGAGGGAAAACATTGAACATAAACAATGACTGGGAAAAATTACAATAAGAAAAGATAATCAAAACATTACAACAATATTCTTCTGCATATGCATGGGAATACACTGATATGAAAGGAATTAGTCCTAAGAATTTTATACATCACATCTACATTGAGGAAAATTGTAAACCTATCAGACAACCTCAAATAAGGATGAATCCAAATCTTAGGGAAATTGTGAAAGAGAAGTTGCAAAAATTGTTGAATGTAAACCTCATTTACCCAATTTCAAATAGCCAATGGGTTTCTCCTCTAGTGATTGTGCCTAAAAATAATGGTAAATGGATCATATGTATTGATTATCGAGAATTTAATAAAGCTACCCTAAAAGATCATTTTACTTTTCCCTTTATAGATCAAGTGTTAGATACATTAGCAGGTAAGAAGTATTTCTCATTTTTGGATGGTTTTAATGATTACAATCAAATTCAGGTAGCACCTAAACATCAAGATAAAACCACATTCACCTGTCCATGGGGAACTTATGCCTACCAAGTACTTCCTTTTGGATTGTGCAATGCACCTGCAACATTCCAAAGAGAAATACTAGGAATTTTTCTAATATAATACATGATTGTGTAGAGGTGTATATGGATGACTCTACATTTTACGGGAATACATTTGAAGACGCTTTAGGAAATTTGGAAAAAGTTCTTAAAAGATGTAGGGAAGAAAACCTTTCACTAAGCCATGAAAAATGTTTTATGATGTTTATAGAAGGGATTGTTTTAGGACATCGCATTTTAGGAGATGGAATTAAGGTTGATAAATCTAAAGTCGAAGTCATCTCTATACTATCAATTCCAAGTTTTCAAAAGGATGTTAGAAGTTTTCTAGGATTCACAGGATACTATAGAAGGTTTGTAGAAAATTTCACTAAACTAGCATCCCCACTCTTCAAATTACTCACCAAAGATTGTGAATTCAATTGGAATCCTGATTGCAAGTTGGCATTTGAGACTTTAAAAGCAAAAATTTCTGAAGCACCCATCTTAAGAGGTCCAAATTGGAAACTACCTTTTCACATTTCAACAAATGCTTCAGATACAGCTCTAGGAGTTGTATTAGGACAGAAATATTTGATCCCCTATGCGATCTATTACAAAAGCAATAATTTGACTCCCAGTGAGTTAAATTACACTGTAAGTAAAAAGGAATTCTTAGTTGTTGTCAGGTTATCAACAAGTTCAGACTTTACGTAGTAGGCTATGAAACCTTTGTTCATACAGATCACTTTGCAATTAGGTACTTAATAAATAACCTATTACTAATGGCAGAGTTACAAGATGGTTATTACTCCTGCAAGAATTCAACATCATTGTTCTAGATAGACCTGGAAAACAAAACACAGTTGTTGATTTCTTGTCTAGAATTAAAAATATCAAAGATGACACTCTAGTTGAATATTAATTTCCTGATGAATGTCTTTCTGCAGTAACTACTCAGACCCCTTGGTTTGCAAATATTTCCAATTACTTAGTCATAGGAAAATTACCTTCACATTTGTTTCCTAAGGATAAAAGAAAAATCATTCAAACAAGTGCAAGTTACTCATGGATTACTAATGAATTGTATAAAACAGGTTCAGGTCTCATGATTAGAAGATGTGTTCGAGAAGATCAAATGCATGAAATTCTTAGGGCATGTCATGATGAACCTGTTGGTGGACACTTTTCTGACAAGAGGACAACCTATAAAATCCTTCATTTAGGATATTATTGGCCCTCCATCTTCAGAGATGCCAAAGAATATGTCAAAAGGTGTGATTGTTGCTAAAGGGTAGGAAATCCTTCTCCTTCAGATGAAATGCCACTACAAACTCACATACTCACTGAACCCTTTGAAAAATGGGCCTTGTATTTTGTTGGACCAATTAATCCTCCATCTAAAAAAAAGAAGTATATTTTGGTATGCACTAATTATGTCACTAAATGGTTAGAGGCTAAATCATTACCTTTTTCTAATGAAAAATCTGTAGTTAATTTTCTTTTTGAGGACATCTTCACTCGTTTTGGTGTTCCAAGAGAAATTGTGACAGATCAGGGATCTCAATTTACATCTACAATGGTGGAAAGGCTTGTGGAAGATTACAATATCAAACCCAGAAATTATACTCCTTATCATCCACAAGAAAATGATCAAGTTGAATCTACCAATAAGGTAAGTGAAGGAATTCTCACTAATATTGTACATCTACACAGAAGAAATTGGGCAAAAAGGATTCCTGAAGCCTTATGGGCCTACAAAACTACATGGAGGAACACAATGGGACATACTCCCTATGAGCTTTTTTATGGCAAGCAAGTCTTGTTCCCTATAAAGTTTCAAATTAGAACCTTCAAGATGGCAATCCCATTGGTACCGGATTTATCAGAAGCACAGAAACATAGATTGGAGTAGCTCAATTAGCTTGATGAAATTAGGCAAGATGCAGTTCAAAAAATCAATATAGTCTAGCAGCAAAGGGCTAAATGGCATGATAAGTATATCAAGGAGAAGAAGTTTCAAGCAGGGGATTGCGCACTTTTGTTAGATTCAAAATTCAAAGATTTTCAAGGAAAGTTTCAGACTCATTGGCTTGGGCCATATGAGATTGAAGAAGTTTTTAATAATGGAGCAGTGAGAATAAGGACAATAGATGAAA
>APFE030322041.1:29517-62290 GCA_000404065.3 Pinus taeda
GCATAATTATACAACTTACAAACAAATGATGATTGCAAGAAATTGAAGAATCTTGTTTTGAAGACCAATATGCTAAAAGGGTACCTACGGATCAACACCAAAGAAAATAGCAAATGAAAAGGTTAAGTTCTAAAAGTTAAGGTGAAAAACATTATTTTAAATAGCAAGGTTAAAACATAAAGTATATATAATATGGATATTCATATGTTTCCTTGATGATCATTTGATTTGATTGCAATCTCCATCATACTACATATCTGCCACATCCTCCATATTTTGTCACATAATGGTCCATAATTAACTCCCACATTGATTATTAACGGTCATGACTACGACATCACATACTTGTCTACGTGTCTCCAGAACCCCTACCATCTATTCATTTCATACAAACTCACAATTCCTTTCACCATATTCACAGCCAATTCATTTCATAAAACAGAGAAGGGTAATTTTGAAGGTTGAGAACTCTGCCTAGTAGAAGGCATGGGGCTAATTGTTAGATCAGAACTGGTAGGAGAAAAGTACATGGAAGGATGCCCACAGCTCAAAGAAATGTTGTAGAAAGATGGATGTCTTAAATTCATCAAGAAATTTGATGGTTTTCATAAGGATATTACAAAATACTTTGCTCGATATTTTGATGGCATAGAGATAGAAATTGGAGATATCAAGTTTGTTGTAACTGAGTCATTCATGATTGAGGCTACAAAACTTCCAAGGCATGGTTAAATATGGTTCAAGAATAGGGAGTTCCAAAATGATTCATGGAAATTAGTACTCAAAAACCCAGGTATGGATGTCTATGGTTTCAGAAAAGGTATTCCCATTTCAACTCTTAAAAGTAAGTGGATGAAAATATTCTTGGTTTTACAGAAATTTATCACTTGTGAGGCGAGTTTTAGTTGCATGTATGTCTACCATATCCATTTATTGATGAATTTCTTATAAAATGGAGAAATCAATCTTCCTTTCTTCCTGCTAAATAATTTAGGAAGGATGGCCTCAAATGTGCAAAAGAGAATACAATTCATAGAAACAACCATGTATCATCATGGGATGATAAAGATATTGATCGAGTTTCATTTAAAAAGCATAGGAGATACCTGGGAGAATTTCCTTATCAGAAACCATTTCCAATAAGCACAAGAGTCACCTAAAGAAGATAATTTCAGATGGAATAGAAGAAACAAGATTGGTATAGCTATTGAAAACAAACCTGAGTATTCATTGTAGAAAGATGATGAAAAGTCAATCTTTGAAGAACTAACAAAAATCAAGAAATAAATCAAGGCAAGAGGGAAGATAAGAAAGGAGAAAAAGGTCACAAATGAGGAGAATGTAAGTCCTCCACAACTTAGAAGAAGCTCTAGACTCCAAGGTTTGGTAAAGAAAACATCATCAAAAGGGACAGAGTTCATAAATGTAGACGAGGAAACCCCATAACCATCTCTTGTTAACATCTCTTCCACAAATAGTCCTCAAAATTCTCATGTTCATCATTTTGAAGGTAGCCAAAGAAAAAGATCTCCAAGCATAGACCCAGTGCAACAACAAATATATGACTATATAGAATCACTGGAGAAGAGAAGTGCCTCAATGAACCCAGAACCTTCTGTCAATCCACAAGAACGTCTAATTGATTCTCTCAAATGGGAAATTATGAATTAAAGATATTGAATAGAAATATCAAATAGGAGAATGAGACTTTGAAGGAACAAAATAAATTGGACAAGGAAATTCACGATAATACCATTTTTCATCTAGGACCGTGGTATAAGAAAAATAGGAAATTGAAAACAAAGTATAAGATTTTGAACAGATCAGTCATTAACCTTAAGTACAAGCTTCTTATGAGAAAGCATATAATGAGAGTCACTTCAAAGAATAACAAATGAAGGAAATTAGATGTACTAGCAGAGGTGTCTGATCAAATACATTAGGGAGGAAGAACTCACATTTTTGGCAGATCGCACGAGGACATGCAATGATTTTGCTATGGGGGTATGTTGAACCTCAAAATTACCCTCTCCTTGACATTTTTTCTCACCCTTTTCCCTCACTTTCTCATAAGATTATAGACCCAATCAATGATAAACTCTAGCTTTTGTATTAGGGAAAGAATTAAAATGATCACCATATTATATTTTCATGTTCTTGCTATTTGAATATATTTTTGCAAATTAGCTACATAACGTAGCCTATTCTACAACTAGTTGTGGATTTCGTAGCTACTCTCATGATTGGGAAGGTTCTAGGTGTCAAATGAAGAATTAGGCCGCATGGGCATTTCTAGAATCATCTCCACATGGATTATATCCCATTCACTTGGTCCAGATCGAAAGAAAAGCAAGCCTAAGGTCATGGTCAAATATGGAGTCAAAGTACATTATCTGGAAGCAATAGGACCCTTGGTTTTCTCTTTCGTAGTTAATCAAGAGTCAAATAGTTATGCTGCAAATCTAATTCGAATTAGCCACCTGTAGCTGATCAAAATTTTAAACAGTCCTATTGAAATTCAAATTACCCACCTAAAGCAAGTTTATCTCATAAATAGTCATGTTAAATTTAACTCGAATTAGCCACTTGTAGCAATTTTATCTCATAAACAGTTATCTTATTTTCCTTTAAATATCGATTGCATGGAACCGAGTTGGAAGTTAGAAGGAATTACATTAATTTCATGGCTTTGGCTGATACTCTGTATTCATACTTCGTTTTTTTCATAATACAAATTTTGTGCTGCCAATCATCATTTAAAGTGCATCCTTAACTAGCTAGCAATCTAGCTGGGTCAGTTGCAGAGGGTCCTTGCACTGAAGGAGGTTTTTCATTTGTTGTTTTTTAATTCAATTTCCATTACTCTATTTTCAAAAAATCTGTGTTCTAAATTAGGATGATATTTCATTTCAGTTTTTAATCAATAGCATAATGATAAATCATATATTGTGGAGAAAAATGGCTCAGTTTCCATATTGAATTAAGATTGAAGTAATAAGAATACACAGTGGGTTAGGTTTCTTATTGTTTTGTAATTAATTTTCTTAGAACAGAATTGTCAATTAATTGTGTTAATGGATGTTTTCAAAAGCCATTTCAAGATGATGATGATCCTAAACTAAGTGGTTAAATGTATACTACATACAGTGATTGAATTTACTCAGTACATTGTTATTTCCCTAGGAAATTAGGAACTAAGGTATAATTGATTTCTTGCACAACACTTCAAGAGGGTAATGCTTCACATTTGAATGTTGGAGAAAGTCAAAAATGCACTAGTTGTTTAAAGTTAGTTTTACATGCTTTTACCTTTTTTCTTTCAAATCCTCACTTAGTTGCATCACTCATATTCCCAAAAAACATTTCAAGGAGATTGATTTATTCATATTCCAAAATTGAATGGTTAAATGTTTAATGAATGCAATTACTGATTACCTTCTGCAGTAATTTCATTCTTGGTTTTAAGAGTTAGATCCATGGATTAGGACTAATGGTAAGATAATATATGTTGTATTTTTTTATTAGTTTCTAACTAGCCAATGGTTCTTGGTCCATTTTTAGGAAATTAGATTAACTTAGGAACATTTCCTTTCCTTTAAAATTCATTAGATTCACTTAAATTTTCTCATAGTTTCAGGTTGTACATTCTTATACATCAAAGAACAGAAACCCCCCAAAAACAACATAAAATACAAAACAACGAAGTAATAAGAAGGTTAACTAAGCACATATAGTGCACCACACTTCATCAGCTTACAAACCTCAGTTGATAATTTATGCAAGCAATTTAGGACACTAAATTGACTTAACAAGTACCATGAATCAACATCACTTTCATATGCATGCATGAGCCATTTGTGAAGGTGATATACTCATCATTTCTTAGGGCTTACCTTGCCATCAATATTTCATATGTATTAAAATACTTGTGCACTTCCTTATTTTACATAGGCAACTTGTAGCACTTTGTCACCTTTTCATCAAGTGTTTTTTACCTTTTCCAATGATATTTATTCTCTTCGTACACTAGTCTATCTTTTATGCATCTCATATGATCCTCAAGAAGGATTCACTTATCACAACTCATCAGGAGGTTAGAATCATCCAAATACTCAAGTATACATGTAGGAAGTAATAATCAGAACAATAATCAGATGAATAAGTCTAAACAAAAGTAAAGACATAAAGGAGCATCATAAATTTAAAAATACTTATCTTTAATGAGAGGTGATTATCTTCCTCTTGAACCAGCCTTAAAGAGCCATCACTATCCATTGTCCATATAACAATGGTGACTTCAATATTTAAAAAAAATGATCATCAACCAAGCCTAATAGAAACTATTCCATCTAGGGCTTCATCAAATCTATCACAAATGCTTGAGCATATTCGTATTGACCATGCCAGGGTTTCTAGATTTCATATCTCAAATATTTTTCATAAACCATGGTTTCTCTGAAACCCTAAACTCATAATATCCATCAAAACCTAATACACAAATTGTGTAATTTTTTCTTCAAACCCTAGAAATATTTTAGGTCTTCTCCATCATCTCATGCTTCCATCAAAGGTGTCTTCATTGGGGTGATCTCCATAACTTTTCTTTAGCCCAACTCTGATACCATGTTAATTTTTCCTATGGCTATATTATTCTTTACTATGATAATTTCATTTCTTCATTTACACATTAAATTCACCCCATAAAATCATAAAATTATTCAGATTTGGATCATTATTCAGCAACGTATGGAACTATGTAGAAAGAACAATATCATCATCAATGCAACATAACATAAAGGAACAATAGAAGAAAATCATTCACATATTGAGACACTAGGATCGATCGGAGACCTGTGAAAAACCCACTATGGGGAAAACCCTTTCAAATTATTCTTCTTATTAGATCTTCATTGAATGATCCAGTAAATGGGAGTACAATAATCCATGCCTTTAAACATAAAACTATCTAGTAATAATCAACTAAACATTTTCTATGAAATGAACCCATCAATGCTTATACTGAAAACCTTGATTCTAAAGTGTGTAATGAACTATCACTATTTGAATTCAATTGTCGAACACTGTGGTTAATGAGTAAAAACTTCAGCTAAGTGAAATTTCAACATTTAGGTCCTAGTCGCATGGAGGAGGATTCATACGCAAGGATGGGAGGTTCCATTCACTCCCTTGAGCCTATAATCTAGCAACCGCAGTCAAAATAAACCTTTGGAAAGCATGCGGTTGTGACTTGTAAACCCTAGATGTCAATCGCATGAGAACATGTTGTGCATGCGACTGAAAAGATTTAGTCGCATAGATGAATCGGTCAGCGAGCAACTGTAATTGAGATCTCTCTCATTAGGGGAATTTCGAGGTCTAAAATAGGCCTCCTATGGAAATTATTAAATAATAGTGGAAATAATAAAATAAGATTAGATTACATCATTAATTTTAGAGGGAAAGAAGAAAAAACTATTTCTTCAACTCGTATTTTTAACTTATCTCCCTATGGGTTTACTCAGATTTCGAGAAGAAACACTCATTCGATATAGAATTTGATTCCTAATGCAAGGAGTACCCTTGTTTCATACTTTTGATGAATCCTATGACATGAAAAATGTGAAATATGTGAAAAACGTGATTGCAACCACTTTTTTCATGTATTTCTAATTTTTCTTGTAGGAGAGTCCATTGTAAGCATGCAACATGGGTACTCCTTGGATGATGAATCAAATTTTTCATCCAATGAGTACTCCCGCTCAAAATTTGAGAAAAACGTTAGGAAGATAAGTTGAAAATACGAGTTGAAAAAGTTGCTTTATTATTTTATTAATTTTTAAGCTTTTTAATTTTTTACTCAAAAAATGGTGAATCACCCCCCTATGGTTGACATCATCATCTTGAATCCTATTGGTTCTTATAAAGTTTATTTGGTTGTACATTTTTCTTAGGAGGCCCATTTTAGACATCAAAATTCCCCTAATGGGGTCATGCCTACAACTAAGCCCAAAACCCTAAAAGAGAAATGTGAGCTTTGGACCATGCAATTTCTCCTGCGTGAAACCCATTTTCTGCGGACGTGCCTCAGACCTATGCAAGCAAAAATCAAGAAATAAAATAGAAGAATGGGTCATGATGATATCCAAATGATTTTGAGCTCTATTGTGTTTATATTCTTCCATGGGTGCTAAGTTTTCTTTAGGGCCAACCTAATCAAATATGCACATGTGGGCTTATAATTCAATAGTACACTTTCCCTTGTCCAAATTTGATGATCTTTAGGTCAATTTTGTTCCTCTCAAAAATAGGAATTCAACGAAATCATCATCTCCATCAAGTAATATGTACAAATTGTAATTTTACCTTAGTTTCATATTTTAATAGTTTTTAGACCTGAAGTGGATTTGCATGCTCAATCATGTGTTGATTCGTTTAAAACCTATGAAAGTATTTTTTCAGACCTAAGGAGATACTTATAATTGAAGATACATTTGGAGGAGAAACTTATTTTTAGATGATGATTTAAGACATAGCTGCATCCTGGTTATTATTTTAGACAATATCAAGGATCTGCAATCAAGGAATTATCAAACTTTGTGAACAAGTGATATGTAGTCAAAGTATATTGTGGATTATCCTTGGTCTCAACAAGGAGTGAATTATGAGTTCAGATATAAGACAAGACCTACCCACAAGTGGTTGTTGGAAATAATACTGAGAGGGGTGAGAGGGGCGTGAATCAGTATTAGCAAATCAATAACCTTTTCATTTCCATAATCAGATTCATATACGCTACTTCAGTTAATGGAACTCGTGTGTACATGCAACTCTGTTTAATGCAACTAGCGTATATCCAACAAACTTATGATTCAGTTAATTCATCATATGTTGATCTTTAATCAGTGCATCAAAACATCATTAACCATATAAATAGTAACCAGGTGTAGTGAATACAAAATAGATCATCACACATAAGAGACACACATGAACACCATGATATAAGGTGGAAACCTAAGGCGAGATAAAAACCACCTGTTGTTGTTTTCTTTAAGATAAGAAAAACCTGTTTACAATCTTGTACTAGCACAAACTCACACCAGTATGTAGGCACCCACCTGCAGAAGGCTACAAGCTTCTCTCATTCTCCAGCTTCTACTGGAAGGGAGCTACAACCCCCTAGCTCTTGTACTAGCCAATATATTTACTAGTACATAGGCGTCAGCCTACAAAAGGCTATGGCCTTCTCTTTTCTTCCAGGGACCATGTTTCATAAATTTTCAGACTAGATCCATCAATAACATCAAATCACAAAATCAATCACCATTGCAATACAACCATCAACTATATCTGCATCATCAATCTCTGAATCACCTAACAGTGAATCACTGAAACTCTGTTATAAAAACACAGTCACCAGAACATAGAGTAGAACCCAGAACTCTGCAACAACCAATTTGAACCAACAGCAAACTCAAATATCAAATCTCATAATGTATATGCTACTTGGATCTTTCAAACCAGCGTGTATACGCCCTCTGACCAAAATGAACCAGTGTACAGATATGAAAATAATTACTTATACTTTCGCTGCAATTTATTACTTCAGTTATACCTAGATCATCAGATGTAAAGGATAATGCATGCATCAATATTCAAATCTGAACTATTCATGATCATACCATATAATGATAATGCATTTTAGTCTTCATGATCCTAGTCCATCAACCTTCATTTGCCACATAGTTTCATCCTTAGCAAAGCATCACATACCCATAACTTTCATACTAGATCTCACACTTCATCAGATATTCATCACTTGCACATTGGCCTAATGACCTTCTTCTCCTTATATATATTTAGGCCTCTCTCAATACCATGGTCCAAAACCACGTAGGACCAATACCTTAGACCCAATACCTGAGGTCAATACCTCAAGCCAAATACCATGGACCAATACCAAAATACATGGACCAAATACCACGGACCAAAACTTATTTTTCTAACATGTACGCGCCTTTCCTTCTGTGAAAGTGCATGTGTATGGTATACGCACCTTTGTATATATAGTGAAACTACGTGTATATGCGACTTGGTATATAGTGAACCTGCATATACCTTTTCATATACATGACTTTGTATATAGTGAACCTGCATGTATACGCGGCTTGGTCAATGGTGAACCTGCATATACCTTTCTTTCTTCATTCTTGTTGTTTACCTACTATACTGTGATCTTTCATCTGAGAGAGTTGCCATCAAGGACAACACTTGTGTCATATCTATATCATAATGCCAACAGTTGTTGCAACTACAAGATTGGGTGCAAGACTGAGCTAATAGAGGGAGTAAGGGCTTACTCAAAGAAGTAATAAGTTCTCTGAAGAGTTTCAGTATTTAGTAACATTTGTATATTGAGATACAAATATAATGTGCTTCTAAGCCCATTGCAATACTTTACATACTTCACGTAGTTGAACATATTCCACACTCTGCATTAATTACAGTGGGGAAAGTTTATGTGACTTAGAGCTGATTTGATGAACCTTTGAAGACATCATAATTCAGAATTATAGAAGATCCTTAAAGCCTTATTGAAGAAGTTTATCGAAGGATATTATTAAGAGTGGTTTACATACCTATTGAAGACCCTCTTGAAGCATTTTATTGAATACATCTTGAAGCATTGTGATACACTTCATGGAGTAACTTTGGAAAAGTTTGTTTGGGGATCATGAAGACTCTTGGATACACTTTCTATGGTTGATAAATATGTTATTGATAAGTGAAGTGTTATTGAAGATTAATTGAGAGCGTTGTTGAAGATATTGTTAAGGCTTGTTGCATAATATATTTGGAAGACTTGAAGAACCATTAAACCTATATTGAAGAATCGAAGCAGAGGTTTTAAGCCCTAGAGGATTGGAGTCCTCAAGAATACCAAGTTGGTGCTTGGAAAAGTATAGATTGGAGCTTGTTAGATTGAATATTGAGTTATTCATCTAGGTTGGAGCCTTGAAGCATTATTTTACTTGATTTGTTGTAAAGACTATTGGAGTCCTTGTCAATCTGATTAGTAAAATTATTTATTCTATATTGTTCATTTTTTGTTTTGTTTATAAGTGATCTAAAGTATTAAAGTAACAATTGTAAAAGAAGTATCGATTCACTCTACCCCTAGTATTTCCAGCAATTGGTATGAGATCCAATACCTTAAATCTTAGCCCAACCGCTGGAAGGTAGATCCTTAGAACACAAATGGAAAGGTCAAGGAAGAAAGAATCTAAACCTTCTGAACATGTCTCTTCCTCAGTCAAGAATTTATATGAAAGTCAAGGTGACAAAGCTCCCGTGTTGAATGGAACAAATTTGGAAGTGTGGAAAGGTAGAATGAAATTATTTTTGATGGCTCAAGGTTTGTAAGTATGAGAATTTTTGGTTACCGGAATGGAATATGAGTCCAAGGGATTTGATGCAATAGAAAATAAAGCACTCATGAGTGGCCTTACAAATCCTATAAAGGCCAAAGTAGAGAAATTTTCATCAGCAAAAGAGATTTGGGAAAATCTTCAAGATCTTCATTCAAAAGGACATTTTCTCATAACCTTAAATGATGAAATCCAAAATAACAAGGATGATCTAGAACTAGAGAATATAGTTGAAAGAAAAGTTGAAGACACCAAGAGCAAGGAAGACCTAGAAAATGAAGAAGACCTCAAAAAAAAATCTCAAGTAAAAACTTGTAGTTGCTCTAAAAATAATTAGCAGGTTGAACAAGGATAATCATAGGAACTCAAGAAGAAGATACAAAATGGTGATCATAACCTTGACAAGAAAAATGAGGAATTTTCCCTTTCAAAGTACCAATTACAAGAAAATAATTAGGATCTCACTCATCTTAAGGAAGAATTGCATAAATTTCAGAAAACGCATAATGAAGAAGTCACTACCTTGGCAACTCAATTGGAAGAAAAGAAATAAATTCAAAAAGTTGAAGAAAAGAATTTGAAGGAACAATTGGTCCTCCTCAAAGGAAAAATTGGTGAAGCGGAAAAGGAAAGGAATTCCATGGCATACCAACTTGAAGAAAAGGATGAAGAGATCTCCAAATTAAAATCAGATGTCACCTCTCTCAAGGCCCAATCATGTGAAGCAACAAGGATGAAGGAAGAAATGGAGAACCATCTAGGAAAGAAGGGTGAAGAATGAAAGAAGAAATTGATATCCTAAGGAAATAAGTTGATCAGCTAAACAAGAGTCTAAATAGATCTCAAATCCTTGTTTAAAATAACAACAGGAAATGATAAAAGTAGAATCCAAAATATTCCAATTTTAATTTGTCCTTGAATTAAAATTGTGAATTAAATTCGAATTTAGTCTCACCGGCTATTTGGAAATAATTAATTAATTCATTATGGATTAATTAGTTGGAGAAATTCAAGTTAGAAGTCTTTCTACAGTCATGCAACAGTTAACCCTTAAATTAAGGAGTTTATCCCTTAATTAAGGAGATAAATTGAGTTATATTTGAGTTGTAATTAGTTAGCTCAGTTTACTAAGTTAAGTCCAATTAAATTAGTTCCAAATTGTTTGAGGAACTAATTGTGAGTTATCAATTACTTGATGCATGCATGCATCCAACTAGTGTACTCCAAATAACTAAAGATTCTCTCATCAGTAACTTATGCATGTCTATTCAAAGAAAGACCCAATTCAGCTAAATGTCAAGGACACTGTACTATCAGTTACATGTTTTCTCCTACAAAGGAAACTCGTGCATGCAGAAGGAACAAGGTTCCTTGGGGATTGCGCAGTTTTACAGGGTGTGAGATCAGTGTGAGTGATCATTGTTACACTTGGTAACAGGAGGATCACCCATAGAAACTACACAAGGAAATAGGAGGCTTGGAGGGAAGGTTTGTGAGAAGCCTTGTTTTCTTGTGAGCATCCAGGAGGATTGTACTGAAAGCTGGTTAGATGTGAGAACTAAGTCTTTGTATAATTATGATGTATTTCCACCTTGTATGACAGTGGGGTTTTTAGCTGAGGCTTTCCCCTGAGTATTCTTCTATGTTTCATGTGCATTTATTCTTATTCTGGTTATATGTGTTCAGCTTGATCTTGCTCAAATCTTTTAAGCTTCCGCAAAATTGATTGTAGAAGTAGATTTAAGCATTTTTCTTTAGTTATATTGCATTATAAAGTTAATCTACAATCAGAATTTCTACATGGTATCGGAGCAAAGGTTATCAGAGCTATGAACAGTGTACTGAGAAGAGAATTCAAAGTTTGAAGCTTGAGGTTGCAGGTTCAAATCGAATTCATATCGTACTTCAAGTTTGTCAATGGCATTCTATGGCTTGAGACTCAAGTATGCCTTGGATGACATCTCGAATTACATAGCATGGAAAGATCACATGGAGATTGTATTAGAAGACAATGGCTTGAAGGATATCATTGATCAAGAAATCCCAATGCTAGGTTCAACTAATGCACAAGAGTCGGCTGAGTGGAAGAAGTGTGTGGAGAGGGCGAGACGGATCATCCTTGAGGGATTTTGAGACCATATTGTCTCAATTCTCCATGGGAAGGATACTCCATATTCAATGTGCAAGACTTTAAAGGACCTCTACCAGAATAGTAGTGACCAAAGGAAATTTGCACTCAAGGACAAGCTTCAAAGAATCAAGATGGAGAATGGCAATACTATTTCCACATATTTGAGCAAGCTCACCACCGGCAGAGATGAGCTTAGCAGTTTGGAAATAACTATTGTCAATGATGATATGGTGAGCTTCACTCTCCTTGGCCTTCCAAAGAGCTAGAATAGCTACCAGGACTCTATGAATGGAAGGGAGAAACTATTGGATTGGGAACGACTATGGTCAGATCTCATGCAGGAGTATATTAGGAGGAGAAATTGAGATGGTTCTTCATCCAAGGATGATGATGAAGAAAATTTGGCCTTAGCAAGTAAGGCAAGGAAAGGGAAGGGGAAGGCATCCCATCCCGAATCGCATTCTTCTCATGGAGGGAAGAAGGTTGAGAACTCTAAATTGAGATGCTTTAATTGTCACGAGATGGGACATTATGCAACTAATTTCCCATCGAAGAAGTCCAAGAAGGGATCCTCAGAAGGATCGGAAGGTGAAGCATTAGCCTCTCAGTTCGAGATGGACTTCACTCTCATCGCATGCATGGTTTCATCGATCATGGGTTGTGGTTGGTATCTTAACAGTGGAGCCTCATTCCATGTGACCGGCGATAAAAGTTTATTCAGTACCTTGGAGGAGAAAGACCTCAAGATGCACATAGAGATGGGTGATGATGAAAGGTATAGTGTTTCAGGAGTGGGCACAGTTGCTTTTCAAAGGGATCATGGAGCTCTTATCACCTTGACAGATGTGAAGTATGTGCCTGGACTGAAGAAGAGTTTGGTATCGATCGTGATGTTGGAGGACAAAGTCTATGGTGTTGTCTTTAGTAAGGAAAATATTTTCCTTAGACACATCACCACAAGACAGGTGAAACAGATATGTTCACGAGTTAAGAACCTGTATGCTCTTGAGGTTCAAGATGCATGCAAAGCCTTGAGGAGCAAGGCAAATTTTAGAGACTTGGTGATTGGGAGGGAGAGTAAATTACCTCTCAACGTGCAGCCTCAGAAGAAGTCTCAGACAATTGTGGAGGAGCCACAATTGGAGAAGTGGGTAGAGGGATCACATGCAACCATACCTCTAGGTGTGAGGTGAGGTGATGTGAAGTGATAGTCTCAAGAAGGCTGAAATTGGCCAGGGTCCATTGAGGTTTTATCTCATGGACCATACCTTGCTACGGGAGTCCAAAGTACATAGTAGTGGGAGGAATCAGTGGGATTGATGCAGTCAGAGATCAAAGTGACAGAGGCTAGAGTAGTCAGATACTGAAGAGCACGAAGAAGGATTGACAACAGTGCAGAAAGGCAGAGTTAGTTGAAGCGCAAAGTTTTCAGTTGACAAAGGCAGTAGCAATCAAAGACTTTGATAATAGATGCACCATATTGATTCAAGTTGGATGTTTTTTTTTGTTTTTGAAGTTGTTGGAGCAACAACACTAGAGAGAAGTGTTGCAAGAAGAACATTCCAAAGGTTCAGGATCAGGATTGAGTTGAATTCCTTTCTTGTTAAGAGGGAGTGTTGAAAACAACAACAAGAAATGATAAAAATGGAATCAAGAATATTCCAATTTTAATTTTTCCTTGAATTAAAATTGTGAATTAAATTCGAATTTAGTCTCACCAGCTACTTGGAATTAATCAATTAATTCATTATGGATTAATTAGTTGGAGAAATTCAAGTTAGAAGTCTTTATGAAGACATGAAATAGTTATCCCTTAAATTAAGGAGATTATCCCTTAATTAAGGAGATAATATTGAGTTATATTTGAGTTGTAATTAATTAGTTCAGTTTACTGAGCTAAGTCCAGTTAAATTAGTTCCAAACTGTTTGAGCAACTAATTGTGAGTTATCAGTCACTTGATACATGCATGCATCCAACTAGTGTACTCCAGATAACTGATGATTCTCTCATCAGTAACTCATGCATGTCTATTTAGAGAAAGACCCAGTTGAGCTAAATGTCAAGGACAATGTACTATCAGTTGCATGTTTTCTCCTATAAAGGAAACTCATGCATGCAGAAGGAACAAGGTTCCTTGAGGATTGCGTAGTTTTACAGGGTGTGAGATCAGTGTGAGTGAAAAGTGTTACACTTGGTAATAGGAGGATCACCCAAAGAAACTACACAAGGAAATAGGAGGCCTGGAAGGCAGAGGAGAAGGTTTGTGAGAAGCCTTGTTTTCTTGTGAGCATCCAAGAGGATTGTATTGAGAGATGGTTAGTTGTGAGAGCTAAGGCTTTGTATAATTCTGATGTATTTCCACCTTGTATGATAATATAGATAGTGGGGTTTTTAGTTGAGGCTTTCCCCTGAGTATTCTTCTATGTTTTATGTGCATTGATTCTTCTTCTGGTTATATGTGTTCAACTTGATCTTGCTTAAATCTTTTAAGCTTTGGCAAAATTGATTGTAGAAGTAGATTAAAGTATTTTGCTTTAGTTATATTGCGTTATTAAGTTAATCTACAGTCAGAATTTATACAAACCTATATGACATCCTAAGTCATCAAAGATCCCCCCTTGATAAATTAGGTCTTGGTTATGCAAGTGAACCATCAAGCAAAAATTATGCAAATCCTAGTGCATGAAACAAGAAGGATGTGTAGGTGCTTGGAAGAAATTTTGATGCCCCCAATTCTACCAAAATCAAGGAGATTAATAAAGATAACCTTAAAACAAACCATACTCCAAGAAGGTGTCAAGAAGGTGTCAAGAATGCAAGAAGAAATGGATAATCATCAAAGGATCTCAAGGAAAAAAGACTTCAAAATTTCACTAAGGCAAGCTCCATCCTCCATGTACCAAAGTATATTTTTTTGTTATTTCTATTATTGTAAAAAAATTGGACACATGGACAAGGATCATAGGGCATACAACAAGAAAAAAAATAGCAGTCCTCATCAACCTCCTAGAAGCAACTTTGTAAGAAGAATTCATCCCTCCTCATTGTTTAACAAGATGGAATGCTTAAAATGCCATAACATTGGACATATGGCTCATTATTGTAACTTGATTTGGGTTCCTAAACAAGCTAAAATCATGACTACCAAGTAAGAAAAGAAGTTTACACACATTTGGAGAAGGAAGAAAATTGAATCAAAAAGTGTCTTAAACACTCAAGGCATCAACTCGTGTTATTGATCTAGTGAGTACATATTTGGAAAATATTATATTTGAAGTTTTGATGATGAGATTCTTCCAATTAAGAAGAATACCATACATATTGTTAGGGGGAGCTTGTGATAATTTTACTATTCTTACAAGATACTTCCTTGATGATCCTTGGGAAACCCTTGACGAGTCACACATGAAAAATCATGTTATGGGACACATAGATATACCTCTTGATGGATCATCTCTTAGAAATTTTGCAAAAGATATTATTTGAAAAAGTTGGATAAAGACATCATCTACTCCATTTCTTTCCATGGAAGCATGAAAATTATTAGGGGGAGAAAGTCCATTTATGAACATGATCCTTTGTCCCCACTACACATCTGATGGACCATTGTTTAACATGCCTTCCACTTGATCACAACATAGTAATCATTCTTGGGTTCCATAAGCAAAAAGGAGATCAAGAGAAGATTTTATAGGTAGGGGGAGTTGGCTGATGTAGACTATGGGCATCTCTCTTGTGCCACATTGTCAAAATAAGGAAAGAATGATGACAAGGGGAGTTGCATGAAATGACAAAAAGGAGCAGCGTGGAAGCATGATAGGGGGAGCACTTGTTGGGAAGATATTGACAAGAAAAGCACCCCATTTTCCATTGATGTCAAAGGGGGAGAGAATTTTGAAAGGGCAAGAATATTTCCATCAATGAAAAAGGGGGAGATTGTTGTTCAAAGTGGTCATTGATGTCAATATGACATTGTTGAATATGGATAGATCCTAATAATTCCCTAACCCTAATTGCTTGAATCCTTAGCCCTAGAAGGTTGACAAGCCTTAGAAGTGTTGAAGAATGATGTATGAACATTTATGGAAGTAGCCTTACATCTATGAAGAACAATACCTAGTAATGGAACCCTAGCTACATGGAAGAAACCCTCAAACAAGGTTGCCATGGAAGAATAACTAGAGGGAAAAGGATCAAATCATTTCTTCTATAAGCATATTTGACTTACAATTACCAATATGTTTTGAAATAAACATAGAATAAATTTTTGAAGGATATATTAGGTGCAAATCTGGGTGATTTACATTGGTTTAAGTTATCAAAATGCATGAGTGGGTCAAATATGAGGTAATTTTAGAGAGTTGATGACAAATTTCCTCATAACAGATAGCACTTCCAATTGTCAAGACACTTTTCCAGCATGTGTCTAGACCAGAAATGATTGCAAGTTGGGTTATCTTCATAGGAAAATATTTAGGACAGATTTATAGCCTATTTTTCAATATAAATAGAAAGTGATAGCTACAGGAAACGATGATCTCAGCCTAGAGATAAAAAAAAATTATAGCGGTGTACAATCATTTCTACGATATATACCATTTCTTGGGCCACAATAATGTGACCAGATAACTTGTAAACTATTATGATGAATGACCTAGTCATATCAGCATTATAAAGTTCCTTTGGATAGTTGTTTTGGGACATCAAAAGGAAAATATAGTAAAGAGGAGGAGCGTAGAACTTGTAAATTACTTTAACAATGTATTGCTATACAAGAAGCCAAAAAAAAAAGGACGTGGAGGATCTACATTTTTTTAGCAGCTATGCTCAATAGTATAGGGTGGATCTCCTCAAAGGGATGTGTCCCTCCACACACAAACTAAATACCAAGTGGTACTCCCATTCCGAAAAAGAAACTCGATTAAGAAACTGTTCAATAATTCAATGAAGCTTAGGCAAAGGAATTTGGATGAAGGAGCATACTTTTATATATACTTATGTGGTTCGTTTGGTTCAATACTTGTAAATTTTTGTGGTAAAATTATTGTAAACTTAGCCCTATGGAAGGTCTATAACGGACCTGTGAATTCATTCTTGTGGAAGGTCTATATCAAACCTGTGAATTTGACCCTATGGAAGGTATGTAACAGACCCATCAATTTGGCCCTATGGAACCACAGATTCCCACTGACCTCAACCCCTGTGGAAGTTTAGGTTGGAAATTGCACAGTGTTTTTAGACCTGAAGTGGATTTGCATGCTCAGATCTGTGGTGATTTGTTGGAAACCTATGAAAGTCTTTTTTCAAACCAAAGGAGATACTTAGACTTGAAGAGACATTTGGAGGAGAAACTTATTTGCAGATCACGATTGAAGACATAGTTACATATTGGTTATTCTTGTAGACAGTATTAAGGATTCACAGTCAAGGAATTATCAAACTTTATGAACAAGTGATCTATGATCAAATAATATTGTGAATTATCCCTGATCTTAACAAGGAGTGACTTTTGTGGTTAGATATAAGACAAGACGTACCCACAAGTGGTAGCAACAACAAGATTGGGTGCAAGATTAAGCAAGTTGAGGAAAAAAGGGCTTAGTCAAATAAGTAATAAGTGCTCTAAAGAGTTTCACTATTCAATAACATTTTCATATTGAGATATAGATATAATTTGTTTCTAATCCCATTGCAATACTTTGCATACTCAACGTCATTGAACATATTCAACACTCTGAATTAATTACAGTGGTGAAAATTTATGTGACTTGAAGTTGATTTGATAAACCTTTCAAGACATCATCATTGAGAATTATAGAAGATCCTTAAAGCCTTATTGAAGTAGCTTGTTGAAGTATATTATAATAGTGATGTACAGACCTATTGAATACCCTATTGAAGCAACTTATTGAAGACATCTTGAAGCATTGTGATACATGATTGAAGCCTTCATGGAGAAAATTTGGAAAATTGTGTTTGGGGATCATGGAGACTCCAAGAGACACTTTCTGTGGTTGATAAATTTGTCATTAATAAGTGAAGTGTTATTCAAGATTAACTAAGTGCATTATTGAATATATTTTCAAGGCTTGTTTCAGAAGGTACTGGGAAGCCTTGAAGAACCATTGAACCTTTCTTGAATAACTGAAGTAGAGGGTTGAAGCCTCGGAAGATTGGAGTCCTCAAGAAGACTAGGTTGAAGCTTGAACTAGCTAAGAGGGTTGGATCCCTAAAGGATTGGAGTCCTCAAGAAGACCAAGTTGGTGCTTGGAAAGGTACATATTAGAGCTTGTTAGATTGAAGATTGAAGTCTTCATCTAGGGTTAGATCCCTAAAGCATTATTGTACTTGATTTATTGTAAAGAGGATTGGAGTCGTTGTCAATATGATTAATAAAATTATTTATTCTATATTATTCATTTTGTGTTATGTTTATAAGTGATCTAAACTAGTAAAGTAACAATTGTAAAAATAAATATTGATTCACCCCCCCCCCCCCCCCCTTCAAAGTATTTCCAACACTTGCAAGTCCCCATAATATACCCAAAGAAACTTTCTTTGATACCAATATGATCCATAAAATATCATGGATATTTTGTTGGATAGTTCGCCACAAGAAATTTGAATAGATTATACTTCAAATCAAAAATATATAATATGAGTGTTAATTTCTCCTTAGACTTGTAAATTCATTAATTATTGTGTTATGCATATGCATGTAATAGATAAAATATGGAAAAAAATAGAGAAAAACTAAATAAAACTTACAAAGCACAATTTGCACATGATATAATGTGGGAACCCCTTTGGCAGAAAACTCAGCTAGAAGGGGAGGTTGTTGCACTCTCTTTCTCTAAATGGAAAATGGATGCAAGTACAAAAAAGTGAGACTTATGACCCAAAGGCTACTATAATGCACAAACCCTCTATGTTTTCTCTTTCACTATACACTTTTGGCTACTCTGCTAATATATGAAACAAAATGCACTTGAATAGAATGGAACCCTTTTCATCCTAGTGGTCTGGTTATAACACAAACTAATAGCCTACTAGTGGTTAGGTTTGATTCATTCAAATTTTAACTAGAGTTACAAAATTGAATTTTCTAGAACATTAGGGGAATTTTGAGGTCTAAAATGGGCCTCATAAGAAAAATGTACAACATAAATAAAATTTATAAGAACCAATAGGATTCAATATGATGATGTCAACCATGGGGGATGATTCACCATTTTTGGAGTAAAAAAGAAAAAAGATTAAATAATAATTAAATAATAAAACTAATTTTTCAACTCGTATTTTCAACTTATCTCCCTAAGGTTTTTACTCAAGTTTCTAGCGGGAGTACTCGTTGGATGCAAAATTTAATTCCTCATCCAAGGAATACCCATGTTGCATACTTTTCATGGACCATGCTACACAAAAAATGAGAAATACATGAAAAAATGTGATTGCAATCACGTTTTTCATGTATTTCTCAATTTTCCTCTAATAGGGTCCATCAAAATTATGAAAAATGGGTACTCCTTGGATGAGTAATAAAATTATGCATCCAATGAGTGTTTCCGCTCGAAATTTGAGTAAACTCATAGGGAGATAAGTTGAAAATACGAGTTGAAAAAATGGGGGCTACTGTGTCATCCTTTTGAATGATGGTGGTAAATTTTGATAGTTCAACTTCAGGGAGGCATAAATTTTTCATACTAACTCTGATTGAGGCGATTCTTGCATCATTGGAAATGTATTAGAATGCATATTGTGAAATTTATGCCCCTAGTAAGGTCAAGACCAAAAACTGTGTTCATTTAATGCCTCAAAATGGATCCTAAAGTTTTTGACCTTGAATTACCAAACTAGGACCATTGGTAAAAGTGGTAATGTGCACGAATTCCTCCACTTTGTGCACTCTTAAAGCATCAATATATATGAAAAATAATACAATTATCCAATCTCAATCACCATAGGAAAAAGAACTAGATAAATATAATTATACTTTTCCAACACCTTTGTTGAAATGAGATGTGAAATTTGATTTGGCAATGTATGATGGAGATATTAATGTAAAGAAATTGGATCATTGGGTCAAGAAACATAAAGTAAATTGTAGAGTTCAAAATTTGTAATTGAATAAGTAAAAGTATAACTAGTCACTTTTATAGTGGGAAGTACAACATTAATATAGTGGGAGAGTAATAGACAAGAAGATATTCTTAAGGTAAAATGATGTTTTCCTAGTATGAATTTACTGTTGTATTAAAGATGTTAGGGTATATGCAACAAGCAATAATGGATTGGAAAAATCTAAGGAAAATTATAGGATAGAATGTGCAAGATTGTAATCAAAAGTTTAGAAAGAGGGCATTGATATTGGGCATTCATCTTTATACACAAGGAACCATTTTAAAGTATATTTGAATGTTGCATAGCTATTTGAGACATATTATTTGTATGTTTAATCTAACTAATCTTGATGAAGTTTGTGCCCAAGCCACTCATATTGAGTTGAAGGGAAAGAATGTCATGGACAACTTCTCAAAGAATCAATTTAGCCACTTGTAGGAAAGAGAAAAGTAAAATCTAAAATCAAACGAATGACCATGGTGAATAAAGAAGATGAGAAACCTTCATCTAGAACTAAGACGAAAAATATTCAAGAATAAGATGAATAATAAGAAGAAGACTACTATAACCCAATGGGATCTTGGCTTAGATTCAAGTGATGAAATTAAGATCATGACCATGGGAATAGAAGGTGCATCTTATTATACTAATTATAGTATTAATACTCATTCTTTAAAATATGAAACAACACATGACATTATGAATGTAGGTGAGTTAATCCATATGAGTTATCTCAAAACATACTAAGATTGATACACTTTTTAATAGAGATTCACAAGCTAATCTCATTTATGAAGAAATTGTTAAGGCATTGGGACCTAAAACTAGGCCTCTTTAAAAACCATGTCCTTTAGGATGGGTATGTGAAGATGCTAAGTTGAAAATATATAAACAATCTAAGCACATATTTTTAATCAACTCTAAGTTACAATTAAACAAAATTACAATCCAAAATTGTTATCATATTCCATATATTGATGATTTGTTGGATTAATTGAAAAACAATTTATTTCACTAAGTTAGACTTAAAAAGTCGTTATCATCAAGTAAGGATTTTTGAAGATTATATATGAAGAATTTCTTTTAAAAACAAAACAAGGATTATTCTAATGGTTGGTTATGCCCATTGGGCTTTGTAATGATCACGCTACTTTAATGTGGATTATGAATGATGTGTTTAGGCCATTTATAAATGATTTCTTTAATAATCTACTTAGATGATATATTTATTTTTAGTAAAATTTGGGAAGATCATGTAAAGCATGTTAGCAAGTATTAGGTGTTTTAAAAAATGAGAATTTGTGCCTAAATATGTCAAAATATGAATTTGGGAAAACATTTTACTTTGTTTGGGCTATATAGTCAGGGTGGTGAATTGAAAATTGATCCATCTAAAGTTGAACCTTGAATATGAAGTGGCCTAAACCTAATAATGTAATAGAAGCTAGGAGCTTCCTAGGGGTAGTTCGATATTGGAGGAAGTTCATTGCTAACATTTTTTTACATGACAGGTACTAAGCAAGTCTTACAATGATGAAGTAAACAACAAAAATCCTTTGACACCTTGAAAAGAAAGATTAGTATGTTATGAAACCAGCTCACAAAAAGATAGAAAAGATATATCAACGCCTTAGAATTCAGCCTCTTTGAGGGGGAAACCTCATTTACATTACACAAATGAACAATTCTTGGATGCTACAAATGACAAGACCTCCTTTCGATATATAGGAGTCTAAGGGATCATAATATAATCAGAGCCGACATAACAATAATAATATAAGGGCACAATAATAACAATAGTGGGCTTCTATGGGGCATAATAATAACAATATGGGGACTACATGGGTACAAAAATATAATAAGGGGGTTGTACTAATAACAATAAGGGGTTACACTAGTAGTATAGGGGTCTAACATGCCCCTCTCCTTCAAAAAGTGTTGTCTTCAACGCTTGAGTAGTTCTTGATGTTTCTTTATAAAATTATTGTCCTCACATGTGGAATATTCAGCAGGCAAGTTATTCCACTTGATGAGATGCTCTGAAATTGATCAATTTCCTAGCTGTCGGGTTCTTGTTTCTATGACTACTCTAGGTTCCAATATGATTTTTCCTTCCTCTTCAAGTTCTGGCAATATTGTTTGAATTGGGATACTCTACAACTTTTGAATGACTGGCCACACTTCTTTGTTCTTCTTCCATTCATTCCTTGCTTCATTTATCCAATCTGGTTGGATAATAGAAGTAGCAGAAAATAATGCTTCCACATCCTCATCCTTTCTTGAGAGTGCATCTGCAACAAAAAATTTCTTCCCTTTTCTGTAGATGATGTCAAAGTCATAACCCAACATATTTGTGACCCATTTTTTATGTTCTTCTAAAGATAATATTTGTTCTAAAACATATTTAAGACTATCATGATCCATTTTTACCTTGAAGTGCCTTCCCATTAGGAAAGGTCGCCATTTCTTAAGTGCATGTAGTATTGCCAACATTTCCTTCTCATAAATAGCTTGCTTGAGATGTAACCATAAAAATACTCAATCACCTACATCAAAACTTTTTTCACTACAATGTTGACCTACCGTTGTTTCATTCGATTCTGCACCAAAGTGGCATTATCCTTTAGAAGTTGGAGAACTTATTATTGATGCTCGATGTGATCTTTCACTACTTGAACCTTTTTCTTCTTGATATTTCTTTCTATCTTGAGAGTTTGCGGAGTCGTAATTTCTTCCAATGCTTTACAAGATATGGTTGGATTCATTTCTTGATGCTCATTGTGATCTTTCACTTCTTGAACATTTTTCTTCTTGATATGTCCTTCTATCTTGATAGTTTGAGGAGTAGTAATTCCGGCCAATTCATTACAAGATATGGTTGGATTCATTTCTTCTTTCTCAATGTGATCTTTCACTTCTTGAATCTTTTTCTTCTTGATATGTCCTTCTATCTTGAGAGTTTAAGTGGTAATTCTTGCCAATGCTTTACAAGATATGGTCGGATTCATTTCTTGTTTCTTTGGGGTTGGGTCCTGGCGTATATCATCTTCTTTTGATGTTTCTTAATCATTTTCTTCCTCCTCTTCATACTCTATGTAAAATAATTTCTTCTCAGCACACTTATGACCTTTAGTGCATTTTCTATCACAATTGTAACAAAGCCCTTTTTCTCTTTTTTCTTCCAATTGTTGTGGTGTAAGCCTTGTAGGTTTTGGAAGGCTAGGAGAAGAAACACTTCCATAATTATAGTCATGAGTTGTGGGATTCCTTGTTTCCATAATTTTGCTTTCAATTTTTCTTGCCAACTCGAATGCCTCCTCCAATGAATCAGGTTCCAAAAAATGAACCTCATGTTGAACGTTATCCTTTAAAGTCCCTATGAAGACATCAATCCTTTGCTTCTCTGGAATATAATTTACCCTTCTATTCAATTTTTGAAAGTCCTCAATGTTCTCTTCCATTGAACCCTTTTGTTTGAGATTTATCAATTAGCTAAAGAAGGAGTTTCTCTTTGTATCCTCATAATGTTCTATCATTTCTTTCGTGAAAATTGACCACGTGACAAGTGGTTTACGAGAACAAAGCCCTTTATAACATAAATATTGATTTGGTTCTAAACAATTGGATGCAATACATATCTTTTGAAATAGTGGTACACCATGTAGATCAAAATATTTGTCCATCTATAGTATCCAATTTACCGGATCCTTGCCATCAAACTTCCTCATCTTGATTTTTCTTGATTTCAGGAGCTCGATTTTGAAACTCTGTAATTTCAGATCTTCTAGTTCTGAAATTGTGACCTGCAGTAGCCCTCTGCTTTCTCTTTCCAATGCCACCAATCTAATCCAAATTGGATTCTCCAAGGAAGAGTTATGTCAAATCTCCCACGGTGACCTGATTATAGACTAGTTCAGTAGAGTGAAATTGTATGATGTGCTACATGTCGATGTTTCAACCTTTGGATAAAAAAAATGTATACAAGAAGCTACAATCCATCCTTGTTTTGTAACTTCTTACGAAATTTCAATCTGATGCTCAAAACAAAATTTATGACTATTTTCCCCAGGTCACCTCTTTGGAATGTAATTCGGGAGTTTGCAAAAAGGGAAATTTCTTCATATCATATCTCCACAAATATAGTGCGAAAAACTCTGAAATTTGGACCTGCAGTTCAGAACGATTTCAGCTTAAATGTGTTTTTTTAAACATCTGAAATGTCCCAGAAAAAAAGTTATAGCGCAAATTCCATGATGACCTATTTGGGGTAGCAAAACCCTAGAATTCAAAGCTCTGATACCAAATGTTATGAAACTAGCTCACAAAAAGATAGAAAAGATAGATCAATGCCTTAGAATTCAGCCTCTTTGAGGGGGAAACCCTCCTTTAAAATTACACAAATGAACAATTCTTGGATGATACAAATGACAAGACCTCATTTCTATATATAAGAGTCTAAGGGTCATAATATAATCAGAGCCAACATAACAATAATAATGTAAGGGCACAATAATAACAATAGTGGGCTTCTATGGGGCACAATAAATAACAATATGGGGACTACATGGGTACAAAAATATAATAAGGGGGTTGTACTAATAACAATAAGGGGTTACACTAGTAGTATAGGGGCCTAACATAGTACAACCTCAATTATAGAACTGCCAAATTCACAACAACCATCTAAGATTGAAACCGACGCAAGTGACTACACCATCAAAGGATTGTTAATACAAAAGTGGAAACCATTATACTACCATTATGAACCTTCATTGGTTTGGCAAGAAATTACCTATTTATCACAAAGAAGTTTATGCTCTAATTAAGAGTTTAAAGATATGGAAACATTGTTTGAGGGTATAAAGGTATTCATTAATTGGGATCATTAGTATTTGCAGTATCTCCAATCACAAACCAACTTACAAAAATTACGTTGTTTCCAAAGGATGGAATTTTTGTAAAAATACCATTTAATCATCAAGTATAAGAAATATATACAGTACAAAATTATTGATATGTGTTGGTTTTAACTCTACAATTAATTGTTGCAAACTAACTCTTAATAAATAATATGAAATATGAAATGACACACATACACACACTTAACATGGGTATTTTACATTATAAATCACAAATCAAGAAAACCATAAAATATTTTTCGTATATCATTTCTTTACAACATTACAATACAATGTAAACCCATAATTCATTAATTGTGGATTAGAATACCAGTGTAGTTCCTTAACCAAAATTAAATTATCATGGACCACAAAATTGTGTGCCATGAATCCATCAAAATGATAAAACATTGCAAAGAAAAATCACTTAATAAAAATCTCTTACAATGATAAAAGGGTTATTTTCTAAAGAGATTTCACTCTCACTACCATAATTTATCCTTACAGCTTGTACCAACCCAATACCCAAGCATACTATTTGTAACCATACTACTTCCTTGTTTGCATTAGTGCCTTTACAAACTATCTCTTGATCATCTAATTGGATTATCCTCCAAACAAATTTAACACATACCCACTTGTATATATTTTGTGATATAGATCTCCATCCTATTATATTTCCAGTGTTCTATGTTGTTACAATCACTTTAACCCAATATTTTATTCAGTTAGAAATATTTCCAAAAAAATCTAAACTTCCAATGATCAATACAAATTATAGATAAAACGGAAAATGCAATGAAAAGTAAGATACAATCAAGAGAAATAACAAGAAACACAAAATTTGGTCAAATACCGGGGAAAAACCCACAACGGGGAAAACCCTTTCAAATTCTTCATTTTATTAGATTGTCATAAAGTGTTTAAAGTCAAATATTTGACCATTAAAAAAAACTGTAACAACCTCCAGAGTAAATGTGCATATAAAAAAGGCATAATAGTAAAAAAAATACAATAAACATATCAGCCATCAAAATCCATACATACATCAACAATGAAAATCAAGGGAATGAATTTTTTTCATTAATAAATGCAGTGAACCAACCGGAGATGGGACTAACATATTCCACCCAACCATAGATTGGTTGAGCCAAGTCTCTCTTCAGCCAATCACCCTCGTGCCATATTCCAAGCACAAATGTGGGATCTCATAATCAAAACTCATCCAGAACTTCCAAAGGCTACCCACCTCAACCCACCAAACAGTGATTCCACCTCATGGTTAGACATCATCAAAAACCATCATCAAATTGGTCTCCATCCAAGCCTTCAAATGCTTCTATAGCATTTGTCCAACCAAGGCTTCCAGAACTAGTAACTCAACCCACAACTTATACAGGGCTTCCAGAGTGTTTATCCAACCAAGGCTTCTAAGATAGTAACTCAACCTACCAATGGCTTCCAAAGCATTTTTCAAACCAGGGCTTCCAAGACTAGTAACTCAAACCAAGCTATGGAAAAATGAGAACCAACCAAAACAAAGCAATGAAATTAAACCCATAATCACCATGTCTATCCAGGAAATAGCAAGGTTAGGAAATCCACTATCAATCTTGACCATCCGCCATGCCAATGATAGATCATAACCAAGAAACCACATGCATGTTCCATGCATGCCAAAACTAATGAAGAAATCATACATGCAACTATTATAGACATATTTGGGCACTGCAACCCCAATCATATATGTCCATAAACCAAGGGCTTCTGAGTCCCTAAAAGTGTTGTTTCATACCCTAAAGGAACAAGGTCAGCTGATTACATCATCTCCCAGAAGTTCTCTATGAAAAACTGCTCAGAACTAGTCAAAACTAGACCATACGGACAACTCAGTGCTAAAGGTGTGATGCATCTCACCTGCCACATGCAAAAAGTGTGATGCATACTAAAACTCCCTTATGTATGGTGCAATGGGTGAGAGTATACAAATAGCAGAGACAGTTTGCAAGGTGGATGATCATGGAATCTTCCAGAAACTTCTCATGTGACACTTTCCTCTCTCAATTCGCCCAGGGATGAGTAAGAGATCATGAATCTCCAAGTGGAACCAAGAAATATCAGAGAGAGGACACTAATCAAAATCCCAGAAGCTGACTCACCCCCCTACAAACGTCTATATATGGATCCCTCATCCTAGAGATCCAAAGGCTGGAATTTTGTATCTTGTAAGGAAGCGTTGTTGGTTTCCTGGTGGAACATCATAGTGTTGGGTGATATAAGCTTTTCATGAGGTGAAGAAGGGCTTTCATGCTAGGAGGATGACGTTGGGTCAGACCAATGGGTTGTAATCCTCTCTTCTACTCTTTCTATCAATAAAGTTATTCGAGTTTTCCTCCACATTCTTGTAAGTTTGATGATATATGCATTTGTGTGGTCAATATATATCTGGTCCTATATTGTTTATGATTGTATATCCTAGTTCTTTGAAGGTATTATGTTTCTTTTACTTTACAGGTACTCTTTGAAGCGGGGTAAGCAAGGAAGGAGTGGCAAAGATTTGTCAGAGGAGAGAAGGAACAAGCAAGGAACCAAGCGAAAGATTGAGGTTGGTATTCTTTTCCCCTCTCCTATCTACTTCTCATAAAGGGAAATGAAAGTAACTTTATTTTGTTTGTTTCTAAGATAGCTACCCGTCTTAGTGGGACTAGTAGCTCTACATGAACACTAGATTTCCCGATAAAAAAATGGTGACTCCGCTGGGGAGAAAATAACTTGTTTGCTTGTCTATGTTTGTTTTCTTTATAAACTACAGATGGAGCCTGAACTTAAGCCAGCTAGCCTTCGAACTGCATTTGCTATGCAAGTGCAAAGTAGATCAATGCTGCTTCAGTCCATCTCTGGGTTTTGTTTATAAACTAAACAATTGATTTGCAAACATCCTAATTGCCCTGGTGGTGGCTTAAGTAACCTCATTAGATCAGCCCCTACGATTTACATTTACTGACTATCATTAGCTCGGCTTAAATCCCTGAACTAAGCTGCAAACTGTGACCAAAAACCAAGTTGAAGTTTCGTCCCTGGACCATTGCACCTTCTCCTCTTGGCAATCTAGATGCATTGGACCTCCCGTGCGAAGTAGGTGAGATGTCTGTTTCCTTGTGTTACAAGTGCGATGATCAAATAAGATTGTTTTTGCCTCCAAATTTTGGTTTTTTGTTCACTCTCTTTAGCTTTATTCAGGAGTTTTGTTGTCTATGATCAGTATATCACTATGGAAACTCCCTTCCTTTGAATTATTCAACCTCCATTGTACAAATAATTGTGAATGTTTTTATGTATTGTTTTCCATTTACAGTTCTCCTTTACAAAGAAGTAGATTAGTTGAATTGTCGTCTTTTCATTTGAAAGTGTCGCAAGTGTCATTTTCAGTCAAAGAAAAGAATCCTACTATTCTTGATGCTCGATTACACTATTACTCTTGTATTTTATTTGAATTAATAGTTTTACAAGTGTCGAAAGTAGTTTTCAATTCAAAATCGCAAATTGTCGTCATTGTCTTCCTTTCGTTTTTTTTTTTCTGAAGAGAAAATTGTTATTATTGTTGCTTTGAAAAGATAATTCAAATTTGTACTTACCATTCTTTTTGTCATTCACACATTAAGGAAGTGGAAAAAAAATACATGAATGTGCATTTGCATTTAGACTGCTTGTTGGTTTTGATATAGGACAGTGCATCTAGTGTGTGCTCTCTACTCTATGTTGAAAGAATCTCGCTTCTCTTTCCTTAGTAGCTAGGATTTTCATTGCAAAAAGAAGAATAAATGATTGTTTATCATCTGAGATTGCATTTTAGGAATTGTATGTCTACATCACGCGGTGAACCTTAAAAGAAAAATTCTTAAGAAAGATCAACTGTAAAATAAATTCAATGAACATAAAAACGCTTTGGAACCTAACACACAACATTTAGAAGTCTAGGCTAGAGACGTATTCTGGCATTGTAAAGCCTGGAACTATCCCTTTCATCATAGGTTGGGTGATTCCTCCTATTTGAGACGACAAGTGCCAGTACAGACTTGCGCTCCCATGTACCGTCGAGTATATATTGGGAGACCACAATAGGATATATCCTTTATCCTTAGGAAGCCATGTCTACCACCCTATCGATTGCAATGCACTGAATACAACATTCAAGAAGATTGAATACCATACCATAAAAAGTATTCTGTAGTTTTGCGATTGGTTTTGTTATCCCTCTGTCTAGATTTCCAGAGTAGTCTCTTTCGTTCATTTTCAGACTCCTTAAAGGAAAAGTTCCATCTGAGCACTTGTCACTTCGGTCTCATTAAAAATCAAAGGTGACTAGAGTCATCTTTAGCTTTTTCTCGACTCTTAAAAATTGAAAAAGAAAGTTGTGTCAAAGCATCTAAACTTCATTTAGTTCATAATCAATTTTTCCCCTTTATTTTGAGTTGATCGAGTAATCCGCAATCATGGAAGAAAGTCAATCGAAACCCCATCATTCACGGAGATTAACGATTCAACCATCTTTTACTCTGGAAATGAAACTATTCCAGAGAAAGCGAACTATTTTAACAGGATCAAAATCCCATGGTTTGCTTGGAACTTGTGTTCCAACATCGTTAGGGACTCTGGTTACTCCAACTATTTTTGGTATCTCTGCCTTTACGGAAGAAGTTCCGTAGCCACAAGAGGACATTGGAACTGATCCTAGTGTAATGGTAAACACTTCTATTCCTGAACTAGCTCCATCTACGGCTAATTCGGAAGGTGTTACCCCTCCAACATCTTTCACTGCAAAGTCTATACCTTCTTCGGCACCAGAAATATTTTACGGACCTGATGGTCTACCTCTCCCACTTGGATTGATTGCTATAGAAGAGATTATGGAGGATCCTCCATCCAGTACTCCATTGCATTTTGGAGCTGGGATCACCCTATATCCTTCATCATCAGAAGTTAGTCTCCCTTCATCGCAAGTTCCTGTAGAATTGCTAGGAAATATTTTGGATAGACTAGATATGTCTGAACAACCGTCAACATCTAGGACTATGTCATCTATCGCAGCAGCAGCAGAACCTCCTACTACTACTCCAACAATGTTTTTTGGTGTACCATCTGTCAAAACTAGCTCTCAACCACTAGATGGAGTTCATCCAGGGGCTGTTTCCACAGTATCGTCTGTTCCCGTTTGTTCGTCTAAAATAATATCTGGAATCTCTTATGTTGAGTCTCAACAAATTGATCCTTCACAGCAGTATCAATTTGGGAAACCTGATCCCCAAAGGCAAATCATTCCTTTGAGCACTGGATTTCCGCCGTATGGGGGGCAGCATGCCCTTTCATTGTTCCCTCCTGGAGAACAACCATATGAGAGTTCGCAACAGAATTTGGGTCAAGCTAGAATTACATCCAGCGGTTGGGTGCCAATACTACCTCAACAACCAAGAATTGTATACTCAATGCAATAGAGTCTACCTATGTCAAATATCCCTACTACACTAGCTATTGTGACAGTGTCGCAAGTACAAGCATTGCCTGTTTTCTGCCAACCATAAGTTTCTCAAGTCATAATACAATAGCCTCGTGTCTCCAGGACGCAACCACAATCACCGATTAGTGGCTCCTTAACTGGAGTGACCCAGGCTCAAACGGGTACTATTACCCCTCATCTTGGTCAAACATCCACTATTGGACAACAGTGAATGGCTTCACAACCATGGCTAGTACAATATCAACAACTGCAATTCCACAAGCTTACCAAGGATTTAAGTGACAAATCTTTGCGAGTAATGGGCAGTCGTATATTGAAAACAGTCAACATCAATCATATCATAATGGTTATGTACATCAACCTTACCCAAGTTATCAACATCAAATGCATTATGCTGGTATGAAAAGACCCACTGCTCAGGCAATCCCATCTTATCCTCGGTATGCTTCGCCGAACCTGAATCAACAGTTGCCCTTTGTGATGACTTTAGAGTTACCGGATCTAAATCGGCTAACAAATGATCCAATTGCTTATGCCCCTTGGTGGTCGGTGATTCCTCATAAACTTCCATCAGATATTCTTAAATTTAATGGAAATTCGGGTGAAGACCCGTCAAATCATGTGATGACCTTTCATCTGTGGTGTTCATCCAACACTCTCAATGATGATTTGATTAGGCTTCACCTTATTCAGCGAACGTTAACTGGTCTGGCAGCAAAATGATACATCGAATTGCCTAGAGCTTCATTCAATAACTTCAGCACCCTTGCCACAACCTTTTTAATCCATTTTCAGTTACCAATAAGGTATGAAACAGGAACAGATCTTCTTACCAATTTCAAAAAAATGATGGCCACTCACATATCTGATCATATTCATGAGTGGCGACGTCGTTGTAGAATGGTAAAAACATATGTTCCTGATCAGCTGCTAGCTGAATGGTTTATTAAGTCATTGTTACCTTCTATCACAGAATATGTGGCAAAGGGAGGGGTCATCACTGAAGAGCAATTCATTTCTTGTGCGCAATATCTAGACTTGATCTATACTAAGTCTGGCATGCTCTATGACAAAATTGTAGGAATTTACAGGGTAAGTTCCTCAGACAGAACACCAAAAGGACACCGCTCACAAACAGATCACAGATCAATACACCAGTATTTTGACGTGGTTAAAACCCTCAGAGAGGGAAACAGTCCACGGCCTGCGCCAACGTGGCTACTACAGGCAATTTATTAATAAAAGAATGAAAATTTACATAAGCTTCTCTCATGCACGGTGAACCTACAAATGACCCTCCATGCGCTTTAAATAGAATTCATGGACCAATCGGGTGTCAAGCCACGGATCAAGTGTCGGTAATACCGAGGAGAGAATGAACCGTCGGATCACTACATATCGTGACCATCGGATTGTAAGTTACAAATGTACATAGTAAAGAAACACACTTTACCTAACTCTATACTAGACCAAGTTATACTTAACTATTCCTATGTGTCGAAATATCCTAACATCCCCCCTTAAGAACAACTTGGGATAGGATTGAAGGATTTACAAATATGACACAATAGGAGAAGGAAGGAGGCACTAGAGCCTATCCCCCCTTAGTGACAACTTCCTGAACTCCAACCATAAATCGAAGTTTAGTGAACTTTGCCTCTGTGAGAGCCTTTGTGAAGATGTCTGCAACTTGATCATCTATTGAACAATATTGCACTTCAAAGACATGGTCATGAATGAGCTTTCTGATGAAGTGCATGTGTAGTTCAATGTGTTTGTTGCGCTGATGCTGAAATGGATCTTTCCAAATCTGAATGGAAATTTGATTATCACACCAAAGTGTAGTCAGATGCTGCTGCTGAAAACCAAACTCTGATAGGATCTGACGAAACCACAAGGCTTCCTTACTAGCCTCTACGGCACCATGATACTCTGCTTCTGCTAAAGAAAGAGAAATGGCAGCTTGTTTCTTGCAAGCCCATGTAATAGGTCCTGAACCAAGAGTGAACACAATAACACGAGTAGTAGACTTCGATCATCAGGGTCACCAGCCCAATTGGAATCAGTGAAACCAACCAATAGAGGAGATGCTTCAGCACTGTAATGAATGCCAAACTGAACTGTACCGCAAACATAACGAAGTATTCGTTTAGATACTTTCTAATGACTTTCACGTGGGGTTTGCATAAACCGAGCAACAAGGCCAATAACAAAGGAAAGATCAGGACAAGTATGGGTTAAATACAAAAGTTTTCCTACAAGTTGACGGTATAAGGTAGCATCAACTTCAGGGGAAGTACAAGTGACTGAAAGTTTGACTCTAGACAGAAAGGGAGAAGGAGCTACCTTACAATCTTCCATGTGAAAAAAGCGTAGAAGATCATAGGCATACTTGGATTGGGAGAGGAAAATACCTTCCTTGGATTGCAAGACTTGAAGACCGAGAAAATAAAGTAAATGTCCTAAGTCTATCATTTCAAACTTCTCTTTAAGGCTAGAATTCACATGGTTAATAAGGTTGGGATCACTACTAGTGAGGATAAGATCATCAACATAAAGAATAAGAATGATACGAGACTTGCCCTCTTTCTTGGTGTAGACAGTATTGTCAGAATGACACCTAGAAAAGCCAGATTCTAAAAGAAAACTATCCATTTTGGCATACCAAGCCCGAGGAGCTTG
>APFE030322042.1:0-21213 GCA_000404065.3 Pinus taeda
TTAAGAATAATTATATTTAAGTAAGGAGTTAATAACTTTTTCGATTTGCTCTCAATGATCTTTTCAGGAAAGAAGGGTTCGGGACGTCGGGAGCGAAGGCGGGAAAAAAATATTAGGGTTTCAAAGTTGCTGCAGAGGCAGCGATCCACGGAGGGGCGCAAAGGAGGGAGCCCCACTCCCTCCTTCAAGCAAGCCGTGAACAGCAAGGGAAAAAAACCCATGGAAAATGATAGAGGACCTTCAACGGGAAGGAATAAGAACAGTGAAGAGGAACAAAATGGACAGGAATCCAAGGAGAAAAGTATTATTAAAGAGAATGAGGAAGAAGACAAGGAATAGGGAACAAAAAACAAAGAACACATGGGCCCATGTAAGCCCAAAGCTGCTGTAATTCAGAGAGTCACGTTAAATGAGCCTGCTCTGTACGAGCACAGGGAATATATGAAAACCTATGCAATCATTTGCAAATTCATGGGTTTATGGCCCACTGAAAAAGCCTTACAAATGTGGATAAGATACCACTGGAAACCAAAAGGAAGCATTGACCTACACCTAGGTTCAAAGGGATTCTTTACCGTGGTTTTTGTGAATATCGAAGACAAGGATAGAGTTTCTGAAGGTGGGCCATACTTCTTTGCTGCTGCAGGTCTCTATATGCGACCTTGGATCATGAATTTTGTTCCAGAACGTGAGACCTGTACTTCAGTCCTGGTTTGGGTAAGGCTCTATTCTCTTCCGCTTGATTATTGGCAAACATAATCATTAACAGCCATAGGAAATAAGCTAGGATGATTTGTTAAAGCTTCTGAAGCCACTAGGAGGATAAAGTATACTTCCTTTGCTCAGATATGTGTGGAGATGGATCTCTCTGGAGCTCTTCCAGATGAGATAATCTTGGAAGTTCATGATGAAGAATGGGTTCAAACCATAGGCTACGAACATATTCCGTTCAGATGCCGCAAACGTCATGAACATGGACACCTATTCAGGGATTGCCCTCTCACTAGAATAGAGAATAAAAGTAAGGCTAATGCTATGAAAGACTCTGAAGGATTTCACAAAATGGCATACAAAGGAAAAGGAAACAAGAAGGGAATAAAAGCACAGAAATCTGAAGGACAACAAAACAGCCAAAACATGTTCTGAGTCTTGGAAGTGAAAGAAGAAGATAACACAGCAGACCAGATGAAAGGGGAAGAATTAATGGAAGAAAATAAAGTAGAGGACAAGGAACAAACACCAGATAAGATTTTGCAGACAAAAACGATGGTGAGTGATGCAGAAACAAAAATGGATCTTGAGGTGACCCCAAGAGAGATGGAAACGGAGGACCAAGAACTTCAGGTGATTCTTGAGAAAGAGAATCTTGACTTGGAAGATTTCTTGATTCAAGGAACTAAAGAAGGGATAGACTCTTTACCTCCAGAGGAGTTCAATAAAGTCCGGCAGCTATACATATGGAAAACCCAAAACAAAGGACCAGAGAGGCAAAGGAGCAAGGAAAAGCATAGCAATGAGGGAGCAAAAACGGTAAGACCCATACCTGTATTAGCACCCAGAAACCCAGGAAAAAGCAGAACGAGTTATTAATGGAATGTGGAAAGCTAATGATAGACTCAGGTAAGATGAAAGATCTAACCAGCTACTCCTTCACCAATCTTTAATAATGAAGTTTAATTCTTGGAATATCAGAGGTCTTGGTAGTAAAAGGAAACAGAGACCGATTAGTAACAGAATGAAACAAATAGCTCTGGATGTGATCTTCATTCAGGAAACCAAATGTTCCATTCATAAATTAAAAGATATTCATAGAAAGTGGCTCAGTAAATATGAGTTTCTGGAAGTCAAAGCGGAGAATACATCAGGAGGTATTCTCACCCTTTGGAATCCTAAGAAAATATAAATTTTAGATGCTAAAGCATCTCGAGATTATCTCTCTTTGGTCATCCAGCCTGTTGGAGATAAGGAAACTTACCTAATCACCAATGTGTATGGACCCCAAAGATTGGAAGGAAAACTAAAGTTTCTTGATTCTCTGGAGGAACTAAGGGACAGACATGTAGGAATGCCATGGATACTCGGAGGGGATTTTAACATGATTAAATCGCTTTCAGAGAAAAAAGGTGGAACTAGAATCCAAAGTCAAAACTCTCTGAGGTTTCAATCTTTCACAGACATTATGAAGTTAGTGGACATTACAACCAGTAATGGAATTTTTACTTGGAACAAAAAAAGAGGAGGAGAATCTCAAGTGGCTTCAAAATTGGACAGATTCATGATATCTAAGGATCTTATGCTCAATAATAAGGAAATTTCAGCAAGAATCCTACCCTTTGGAGGATCTGACCACTGGCCGATTTATCTGGTGGTGCAGAGTATTGGTACTCCAAGAAATAGACCTTTTCGCTTTGAAAACATCTGGCTCTCTCATCCAGATTTCAACAGTAATATTGCTAAATGGTGGGCAGAAGATTTGAATATCCAAGGCACCAATATGTTCCTTCTTCAAAAAAGACTAAAACACATTAAGCTTAAGCTCAAGGAATGGAACAAGAATGAACATGGCAACATTTTTGCAGCCAAAAAAGCAGTAGAAGAAAAAATGCAGGAACTCAACCAAGCCCTTATCACAGATGGCTTTGATGAAATCAGGAATGATCAGGTCACCAAATACCATCAAGAATGGGAGGAATTGTGCAAACAAGAGGAAATATTTTGGAGGCAAAAATCAAGGGTTGAATGGCTCAAAGAGGGAGAAAGAAATACTAGTTTCTTCCATAGATCCACAATGGCGAACAAAGTTCATAACAGAATTTCAGTGATCAAGGATGAGAGAGGAATTCTTCACAACTCTCATGCTGAAATTGAAAAAGCTCTGGTCAAGCACTTTCAAGGCATTGCCAAAGAAACTTGTTATAACAGAGAGAATTCCATCAGAAACTTCACAAGACACATTCCTAGGCTGGTGTCCAATGAGGACAATTTCAACCTCAACAAGCTATTAACCAAGGAGGAAGTCAGTGAGGTGCTCAAAGAGATGCAAAATGGTAAAGCACTCGGCCCAGACAGATTCAATGTTGATTTCTTCAAAGCCTGTTGGAGCATTGTTAAAAAGGATATTTTAAAAGTGGTAGAAGATTCTAGGATGAATAAAACTATTCTGAAAGCTCTGAACACTTCTTTCATTGCTCTTATCCCCAAGGAGGAATCTGCTCAGACTCTGGACAAGTTCAGACCAATAGCTTTATGTAATGTGGTCTACAAGATAATATCAAAAGTGGTGGCCAATAGACTCAAACCTCTCCTTCCATCTCTGGTTTCTGTGGAACAAGCCGGTTATGTGGAAGGAAGGCAAATTATCAACAATATTATTCAAGCTCATGAAGTGGTTCATTCTCTGACTATCAACCGAAAGGATGGTATGATCATGCAATTGGACATCGCTAAAGCCTATGATAAACTAAATTGGAACTATATCAGGAAAATTCTTATTGCCTTTGGGTTTGATCACAACTGGGTAAGATGGATCTTAGCCATGGTTACTTCCTCAAGTTTCTCTATTTTGGTCAATGGCTCTCCCTCTGAAACTTTTCTTCCCTTTAGAGGCCTCAGACAGGGGGACCCACTCTCTCCCTTTCTCTTCATCCTTATGATGGAAGGACTGGGTCGATCTATCAATCATGCCAACGAAGTTAGTAAGATCAAAAGTCTCCAACTCTCTGACATGGGCCAGGCTTGGATGCATCAACAGTTTGTGGATGACACGATGCTGCAAGGAATCCCTACAGTCAAAGAAGCTCATGCATTCAAACAAATTCAAAATGAATTTGCCAAGGCTTCAGGTATGGAAGTTAATCTCACCAAATCCAAGATCTTTTTCTTTAATACTAATATTGCCATTCAAAAGAACATTGCCAAAATTCTGGGCTTTCAAAGAGATTCTCTTCCCTCAAAATATTTGGGGATACCTCTTACTTCTAATCCGCTTCACAAAAGCATCTGGGAGCCAATTATCAACAAACTGCAAAAAAAAATCAGAAAATGGACGGTTAGATCCCTAAACCTGGTTGGCAGACTAGTGCTCACAAAGGTTGTTCTACAAGCAATCCCAGTTTTTATGCTTTCTGTTCTCCCAGCTCCTAAAGGAGTTATGCAGCTTATCAGAAACATTCAAAGAAACTTCCTCTGGGGAAAGGGGGAAGTAAAGAAAAAATGGGCCTTGGTAGCCTGGGAAAAAATCTGCAAACCCAGAAATTATGGAGGACTAGGATTGGATGATCTTGAAATTTTAAGCAAAGCTCTAGGGGCTAAATTATGGTGGCGCTGGCTAAAAGAACCAAAGGCTCAGTGGGCTACAATCTGGAAAGAAAAATATGCCAGTTCATGGCCTAGTGAGGATCAAATAAGAATGGATGGTAATATCAAGGGATCACACATATGGAACAAGGCCTGGGACAATAGATGTCTAGTTCAACAGAATGGCTTCTGGGAAATTAGAGAGGGAAACTTAGCTCTGTTTTGGGAGGACAGATGGCAACAGGAACCCATTCTTTTGAAAGAAGAATTAAAGGAACTGAAGGCAGAGATAGATGTTAAAGGATTAATCAAAGTTAAGGATTTTTGGGGTCGGGCCAACAATGCAGGAAAGTGGAGACAATGGAGGAAATTTGATCTTAGAAATGACAACCCTTTAAAAGACAAAGCTGATGTAATAATGCAAGAGTTAGATAGAAGGAAAATTTTTGTTTCAGAAGGGAATGACCAGCTAAGATGGGGCAACAACAATGAGGGCGCCTTTAATCTTAAGGAGGCAAAAAAAATTCTCCTTGGTTTGGCTTCCCAGGCTTCGGATAAAGCATGGCAAAGACTTTGGAGACAACAAGGTTGGATGAAAATTAAACTCTTCACATGGCTGGTGCAACATAGGAAAATTTTGACTTAGGAAAATATCAGGAAAAGAGGTGTTATGGGGCCCTCTAGGTGCCAGCTTTGTGAAATGCAAGAAGAAACAATGGAGCATATTCTCAATAACTGCTCCTTTTCCTCCAAGCTGTGGGATTCTTTTACCTCCATATTCCAGCAGTCGGACAGAGACCTTGGAAGCATCACCAACACCCTGAGCAACTGGAGAAGCAATTTCACGAATAATGAAGTTCTTAGCATTGCTTGGGCTCTAACACCAGGCTTCATAATCTGGAACACATGGAAAGAAAGGAATAACAGGATATTCAAGGAAAAAAAAAAACCGCCCCTGTACCTTCATGATCAGATCCTAAAGCAACTACAAGAGACTGTAAGCTCCATTGTTCGAAATCATCCTGTGAATCCTCCCTCGGCTTCTGAGTGGAGAATTTTCTGCCAGCTTGGACTACAAAGGTTGACTCCTCAAAGCCTAGGAGGGAAGAATCTTTTCAAACACTCAGAGCTTGAATTTTGGCAGCCTCCCCCCAAGAGATTTTTGAAGTTCAACATTGACGAAGCCTCAAAGGGCAACCCAGGTACTGCGGGGCATGGTGGAGTTTTAAGGGATGAAAAAGGGAATATCTTGTTTATATTCCATGGTCATCTTGGTAAAGCCACCAACAATATGGTAGAAATTCTGGCTATGGAACATTGTTTAGAATATTTGCTTCTAGATAATCGACACAATGTGATTGTGGAAGCGGATTCTGAGTTAATCATTAACTCAGTCAAGAAGATCTGCTGGGGTACTGCTCCGGAAAAGGTCTCTAAGAACTGGAGGCTCAATCAGATCTTTCAAAGGATCCACAACCACCTTCAAGGCCTTCTTATCATCACTTTTAAACTTGTTCGAAGGACGGCCAACAAGCTGGCGGACCTCTTGGCCAATCAAGGAGTGAATTGCGTAGAGGAAAAGTTTGCAACAAAATGGCAAGAGCTAACTCAACTGGTTCTTAAGGCGAAATGCCATGATCAAGCCGAAGAAGATTGGTTGATGTTCAGTAACAGGACCATGGAAGGTAACACTGACAACCCAGAAGCGGCATGAGCAGAGGAGTGGACTCTTTTAGTTTTACAGTGTATAGTAAGCTTTGGCGGTTTATTGGTCGAAGAAGCGAGCTCATTCAAAGCCTCTGTGGCTGTAAACTGGGTGGCTTTCTCTAAGGGTTTCAGACAGGCCAGTCAGGGCCTCTTCTCACAATATCTCTGGCAATCTGGTTGGTCGTGTGGATGGGAGTTGGGCACTCTTGACGACCCCGACTTACGTTTTCTTTCGCGTCCGAAAGGTTTCCAGTTTCCCAAGCGGTTTTCGCAAGTTCTGCGAGTAGGAAGCAGTTCCACTTTTTCGTAGCGATCACATTCAATGATTGACGCGTGGCTGAAGGACAGTTTGAAAAACTGTCCTGATCGCACGTTAAATGGTGGCATATAGGGTTCAATGATATTCTTATCCGTCGTTGGATCCGTTGATTTAGATCTACGGTTGATTTTCATCGGGCTTGTTTGTGGGGCCAGGGTGGTTAGGTTGGACCGTCGGTTTAATTTAAAGTTTAGTTTTATAGACTTCTATAACGAGCTTATTAATGGTTTATGTAAGGAAGGCAAGTTGGTCGAGGCAAGGAAGCTTGTCTCTGAAATGTCCGAGGAGAAACCTATCATGTGCTTATTAATGGTTTATGTGAGGAAGGCAAGTTGGTTGAGGCAAGGAAGCTTGTCTCTAAAATGTCCGAGAGAGAAACATATGCCTTGATGTTGTCACATACCATGCACTTATTGATGGTTTATCTAAGAAAGGCAAGTTATAGCAGGCGAAGAAGATTTTCTATAAAATGTCCAACAAAAACATATACCCTAATGTTGTTACATACAATGCACTTATGGATAGTTTATGTATGAAAGACATTGGTAGGAGGTCACCAAAGTGCTCCATGAGATGCCAAATGAAGGGTGCAATCCAACTATTATGACATACAGTACTTCTATTGATGGTCTTTGCAAAGAAGGCAAGATTCAGGAAGCTCTCAGGTTATTAGACGTTATGGTGCAAATACGCAGTCCACCTGATGTAATCAGGTGGAATACTCTTATAAATGGATTTTGTTGCGTGGGTAATGTGGAGAAGGCAAGGGAACTTCTTCGAGAGATGCCAGAGAAAGGTTGCAAGCCTAATGTAGTTAGGTATAACACATTAATAGATGAGATTTGCAAGCATAACATGACAAAATAAGGTCAACCGATCTTCTATGAGATGCAAGGCCAGAGTCAGAGCCCTAACGTTATCACAGACACCATATTGATGAATGGACTTTATAGAGTGGGTAACCTGAAGGAGGCAATAAAATTATTTGAACAGATGAAAGATAGAGGTCATGTCTCTAATATTATTACATATGCCACCATCATGGACGCACTATGCAAGGAATGCACACCCGACAAAGCCAATATAATGTTGCTGCTGATCTTCAAAAAACTTTGATATTGGTGCTGTGAAATACTCAGCCACAAATAACACCCTCTATAACGATATTGTTGAAATGCACCTGACAAGATTTAGTAATAGGGAGTAAATTGCAATTAATGAAGTGCAGGGGTGATTTCGGTAATTATACACTAGGCAGGCAATTTGAAATAGGTTTTGTGGTTGTGTCGATGAATCATCGAGTGAAATTTCCAGAAGAGTGCACTTGTGTGTTCAATATGAAAACACATCTGATTTAGTATTTAGTGGGTAAAACATATTTATTAAATGCATGAGTTGGTCACTTTGAAATGGGTTTGGCCTAGCAGTTGGTATGTACTTGCAACAGATGTCGTGCCCCTAGGTAAATTGCAATGACAATGCTCACATATATAACCTAGTATTGGTTTGCTAAAATGGTTAGTGAGTTGTCATTTGACATTGATAAAGTGGACCTTGTAAATAATAGCAGTGGTGAGTTACAAATTCATTTGATATGCTGTTAGTGATGACAAGGTTGTCAAAAATACTAGAAGATAATATAAGATAAGATAATTATATTTATGTCCAACTAATGACCACAAAGTAGGTCAAAGGGACTGTTGAATACAATGATGTTCATAAAGAGCGGGAGAACCAAATGGTCTCCTAAAAACAATACAATGAATGGAGTAAATCAACATTTGGCCCTTGTGGAGAAGATCTAGGAGCTAATAAGTTTGAGGATCAAACCCATCTTTCTTAACATCCGCTGCTGAATGAAGAGCATTGAAGAAACTCAACAAAGTATGTTGGCTCGATTAAGAACTGGTGGAAAGTGTGGATTGTCCACTAAATCGTCACCATGGGGGGTTCATGTGCTACTGATGTCTGGAGTACCTAGTCCATCTCCCAGGAACAGATCTATGGTTGAGATCTCATGTGGTGGGGTGAGGTCCCACATATCCTCACTAATCTAGAGTCTAGATACGTACTGGTATCAATTTGTCTCTTGGTGCCCCTTTCTAAAGGTAGTACCCTGAAAAATGTCGTGATCCTCTGTGTGGGGTCTAGTTTGATGGGAGGCTGAAGAATATGCACTCGGAACCTGAAAGCCTCTTGCATATATAAGGCCAAACATCTCTCGTCGGGATACTTGAAAAAGTTGGTGAGAGTCTGAGAATCTCTAAACAAGCAAAGAAACCTTCCTCTGATCTCGTAGTAGACAAGGCATCCAAGAATAAGTGCACTTCAGTCTCCACTTCCTATAAATGACATACTTGGCAGATTTCGTCTGGTCTATCCACCCAGTGGTCCGTCTCAATGTAGTAGGAAATATTTGGGCGCAACCCTCTCCGAGGATTGACGATATTGCTAAAATGCACTTGACAAGATTTAGTAATAGGGAGTAAATTGCAATTATAGGCTAATTGTAGGCTAGGCAGGCAATCTGAAACAGGCTTGGTAGCTGTGTTGATGGAATCATCCTATTGACATTTCCAAAAAAGTGCACTATGTGTTAAATACGAAAACACATCTGATTTAGTGCTTAGTGGGTGATACATCTTTATTAAATGCACTAGTTGTTCAGTCTGAAATGGGTTTGGCCTAGTAGTTGGTGTGTACTTGCAACGGGTGTAGTGCCCTAGGTAAATAACATTGAGAGTGCTCACATTTATAACCTAGAATTGGTTTGCTAAAATGGATAGTGAGTTTTCATTTGATATTGATAAAGTGGACCTTGAAAATAATAACAACGGTGAGTTGCAGATTCATCTGTTATGCTCTTAGTGATGGCAAGGTTATTAAGGCCTTCAAATACTATACAATGTATCTGCCTTTGCTGCAGTTTACATTAGCTGAATGGTCTGTCTGAAGTGGTCTTGAGGAATTGTTTTATGGAAATTAGTGTTAGCATTTGCTTCCAATAGACGCAATTTCTAATTTAGGTCAAATAGATGGACTTACTGTAATAGCACCTACTAGTGTAGAACTTACCAGCATTGATATAAATACTATGAAGCATTGTTATGGGTGTGAATTAATGGAGGGTCTACTCATGGTTTTCTCTGGTGGTTGAGTTGCTAATGTCGAATTTCTTATGGGAAGTTTAAGGTACAATTAAACAGTCGATTAAATTAGCTGTCAACTGCATTCAGTAATTTTGTACCATGTGACAAACTTTAACAATCTGCAGTGATCCTCACTCTGGGTTTCATATGGGTGCTAGAGGTTGTTTGAGAAATTGACGACTTTTCATGATGTCATATAATTAGTTTATCTAGGCTCGCTATAATAGGACATAAGACCATATGTGCATTGACCTGGCAACATGACATCTGGTTGTCTTAAAACTTAACATGGGAACTTGCCTCACTGGGATTGATGTTATCGCATTGGACGTCGTCTGACTGTATGAACACTATGTATTTCAGAGGCTATGTGGTAAATTAATCTACAACAACAACATGAGATTATGGAAGCAGAGATAAGACCTTATCCAAAGAGGTCTGCTAAATCTGACTGTACTTTATGGCTGTGGCAAAAGGTGTTGGTTTAACCATCCTCCAATTTAGAAACCCTTTGCTTCTTTTGCTATATTCCTAAATTTTTTGGACTAGGGTCACTTCCTAATCAGTTGCTTGCACATATGAAGCTCGAATGACAGTACCTAATGCTTAATATGGAAACCACACATTGGATCTACTTCTCACAATCTGTTAAGATCAATTATTTTAAGTTCCTTTGCATGGCTGATTTGAAGCGCTACCTCTAAGCTTCCATTCTGACTAGAATACTGAAATTTGTTGTTGTCACCACTTGTAAATGTGTCATGCTGTTAATAATAGTTTTTGCTGGGAGTGAGAACTATGGAATTCATCTTTGCATATTGCACAAGAATTATGATTTACAATCCCATGTTATTGCCTTTTGATGCAGGAGCATTCAGCGCAGCAATTTCATTATATTTTAGTTAACTTAGGGGGTCTTGTGTTTTCAAGGAAGTTGGATTCCTATGTATCAAATTAATGTAATTATTAATGTTTTGAGTGATTGGAATATGAATTAATTGGATATTGTGAGGATATTTGTAAATTCTCTCGAATGTAGGAGAACATGAGTGATGAAGAGTGATTAGTGAGGATTGAGAGATTTAGAAATCAATTGTAAATCTTAGTTTAGAAATTGGTTTCATGGTTTGTGGAACTAGAGAGGATTCTTAAGGATTAGTGGAGTCAAAAGTGGACTTAGAGGATATTCGGGATTTAGTTCAGCAGATTAAGGATCTAAACCAGAATTGGTTAACAAAACCTTTTGTATAAATGTAAGCCAGAAAGGCATAGAGTCAGTTAGTTAGTCAGTCAGTTAGTTAGAGTGAGAATTAGAGTTCAAAGATTAGATAGGGTTGATTGTAAGCCTACGGGCAGGAAAGGAATGGTCGCTGATATAGAAGATCAGGCCGAGAAAGAAAGTATTGTGTAAATGTTTATTTATTAATATAGATAACTCGATTTCTAAGTATGAGTGGATTTTATTGAGTAATCGAATGATAAATTATGTGTGAATTAGAGTAATTCTGTGTAACATAGGTTTGCAGGTGTGCAAAATCAGAGAAGAAGACATAGAAGAGTTTTACGGGTTTACACACAGACAGTATTGGAGAAAACCTTCAATGTTACAACGAAGGTATAACTATAAGGTTTCCTAAAACCTAAGGATTTATGAAGGAAGTGTAAAGGCTTGAAAAAATGAAGTAACAGAGCAGAGATCGAGATCAAAACAAGTGAAGACCAGAAGGCGAGAACAAATACACAGGCAGAAAGCCGAACGAATGGGCTATTACATAGTAAGAAAGAAAAGAACATAACATTGCATAGGAACCGTTGGATCAGTCAAATCAACGGATGAGATTGTGTAAGATAGACGGCTAAGATTAAGTCGTGCAAGATAAAGTCAAGAAGATGAATGGTAGAGATTAAAACCATGTGCAAAATAGTGGAGTGGTCTTTGTAGGCGGTAAGCAGTTTCTCACGCGCCCTAAAAGCTGTAAGTGGTATTCTACAAATTCACGCGATTACCCTTAGCGGGTGACACGTAGCACGAGAAAACTACTTTTCTCGCGCGCTTTCGCCCTAGTATCGGTCGTGCATGATTTTATGCGAGATTGTGCGATAACCGTTGGATTGAGCAGGATTGATCAACAGTAGAGATCGGCCAAGCTAGTTGGCGATCGGGTGACGTGATAACCTTCAGATTAAGGAATGAGATCGACGACGGAGGTTGAATGCGCTAAAAAAGAATCGATATATGTGCAAAGGCTTGTGGAATGGCGGAAAGGTAAGGTTTAAGTGTGGTTATGAAATATATCTATTATATGGGAATTAAATGAAAAATATATCTTCACAATGAAAGGAGAATTAAACCTTGATTTGTGAAGGTTTTACCAAGTAAGGAATTTTGGAATTCCTGGAATGTACGTGACATGCATTCTACATGCATACTGTGGGTATGTGTGGCTTAGGTTGCATCACCCTTTCAACCCGTAGTGGTGTGGCTTGGGGAAATTTTCCTCCAATAGCTTAGGGATCTCAGAAATAGTGTACCTTTATTTATAATATAATTTGGGACAAAAATATGAATTTTCGTGTTTGCTTAATGTGAAATGCCAGGCTGCAGCATCGCATCTGCAAGAACTAAAGCTAAGTGTCCTTCAAGAATAATGTGACATGAACGACAGCAACTGATCTGTTTTCTAGATTGAAAATGAGAACTAATCTTGCTTGCTAAATTTTACAGTTCTTTTCAAAATATATTTTGTTTGTATGGAGAATATTTTATAGTCAAAGTAATTGTTTGAACAACATAAAAGACCCTATATTTTCTATCAGATTTTGATCGTTTCTATCATATTTTGGTCTCTACACTTACATACCATGGTTAAAGATTTTTTTTGACAAGGTTACAGGGGAATTCAACCATTATAAAGAGCTTCATAATGTCCATCAAATTCATGGCAACCCCGGTTACAACGCTCAACAATAAATTACCTGTTGCTTAGTCAATCAATGCCCTGGATCCTGAACAGACAATGTTAGCTTGGCTTATGCACCCAGTTGACAAGATAAGGCACCTCAATCACATTTAAACCAGTAGACTCTGTCAACTTCACAAAAAAGTAAAAGGCCACTTTTTTTCTTGAAGTGGAACACTATGAATCTATTCCTACATTTTCAACACCGAAAGGCTATTGACTAGCTTCTGATGTAGAAGATTGTTCTTGACAATCTCCTCTAGCAGATTCAATTGTTAAGTCTAAAGATACTCTAATTAAAGTGTCCCATGAAATTGTCAAATTGACAACTTAGTCCAAACCTACAAATAGCATAATGAGTGAATAAGTTGCATGTTAGGCCCTCTCGGTTAATCCTATGATCCACAAAGAGATTCAGAATAGAGGAGAGGATAGTACAATGTTATGGGCAATGAATGTAACATAAAATGACAAAAGTCAAGAATTGCACCAACAAAAATAATAATGCGATTCTGGTGGATATATTGCAAAATTGAGCAAAAGCATTTAATTGTTCAGTCCAACATCAAGCCAAGTTGATGATATAAACGTATGTAGCAAGATAAGAATTAAAAGTTCTAGTTTTACCTTCGAATTATGTCTCAAAGAGGTATCTTCATTTGAGGGATTTAGGTCCTCATACAACTTGAATCATTCTTCCTAAGACATGAAATTAACCTGTTTTGCGCTGAAGTGCCTCCAAAAAGCATTTCTCCCTTCTAATAGTAAGTTAAAGTTGCTTATCAAAGTAAATATGCATCATTGAGAAGTGCCCAATTATGGTGAAATCTTATAATATTTTTTTTTTATTATGAAATACACCTAGAAATTATGAAGGCCCTGCGGTTCTTTCCATATCCACAATATTAGATGTAATTCATTAACTCGTTCATCGTGTTTTTATGCTTAATGCAACCTAGTTGGTAACGTAGACACACTAATTGGAAGCATTAAATCTTCATATTTGTCATTGGGTCGAGGTAATCTTCATTGCTTCATGTTGTTGACCAACTGACCTAGATTTGGGAAGTTGACGACTCGTTGGTTATGGATTTGAATGACATGTCTTCCATTGTGTGAAGCACCAAGTTCAATACTTTTGACAATGGTTGGTGTGAAGCATTGAATTGGATTGTGAGCAATAGGACCAATTTTTATTTTAAAGACAACTTGCTAGATTCTCTTCTCTCAAGTGCAAGCTTGAGAGGAGCTTCACCAAACATTTAAAAATATTTGACATCTAAACGTGAGCTATTCATTTTAAATGTACATTGTTTTCTTTATTGGCATGCTTACAAATAAGAAAATTTCCTAGGAATTGGCTACCATTAATTGGAATTTGGATGTAATATTTTCAAATTTTGGATTTTGTTTTTGTGAAATCTTTCATGCAACAACCTATTATTATTATTAGTGTTGGATTAATAATATTTCAATAAAACTTTGGGACAATGTTTTTTTGGGAAAATGAGTTTTGCATAATGCTATCTTCATCTATCTTATACATTGATCTACTTTTTGTCATCAATGCCCTGTATTAATGCACTAAATAACTTTGTGACAACATTTCTTTCGCAAACGAGTTTGTGCACAATGCAATCTTTTCATATTCTATATATTTCATGACAATAAGATTGGTGAACATAGAACTTGTGTTTTTTGGTAAAATATACTATCAAGGTAGGCTTTAAAAACTTGGGTCAATTTTTTGTTGATAAATATTAGATATGAAGGCATGCACCTACATGTAAAATTAAAATGAAATTTGTGATGAAGCAACTACCTCCACAAGAATGTAGAAGCTTAAAAAAACAAGTGTAACCATATTGAATGAGGACTATTAGCATCAACTATGAATTACTAGAAAATGAACTTAATAGAAAACACCTTTCTCCAGGGTTATATAAAGTGAATTTGATAGCTAATAACTTTCTCAAGATTCCTTTATAAACACTATTTTTCTAATTTTCTATAAGATGTTTGCAAATGTACTTATTGGAGTAGGGATTGTTCGTGGTTATCTGGTGTGGATTTTGGTAAAGCATAAGAGACAATGAGATGGAAAATTCCTCAAGGATAGTGATAGAGTTTGGTCTCATTCCTAGCTCAGTTTGGTTTTGTGATCTCGATGTTGGTTTTGGTGAGATTGCGGTTTGGTGAGGGTGGAGTTGGTTTAACCTCTAGATTCCCTTGGTTGTTTTTGGATTGGTTTATCCATGAGATCCCACATTCATGCATGGAATATGGCACGCGGGTGATTGACCTGAAAGAAAGATTTGGTTCAACCATGTCTACGGTCAGGTGGTACATGGAAGTCCTGAACCTAGTTGGATTTGTTTATGTTTAATAAAAACTAAGTTCTCTTGCTTTTTGTACTTATTCATATGTGGATTTAATGGCTATTATCTCACTGTAATATAATTTTCATGGTTTAATGCTGGTTATAAGCATGGCTATATGACTAGTTATTTCCATAGTTATTTCATGTATTTACTTGTAACTGAAAGGATAATGGATGCAAGACCTAATAATTGGTGTCAAAACATTTAAGGGAAGAGGGTGGTGATCCTTCTTGTCAAGTATCATACGATTTATCAGTCATTTATGCTCTGTCTTGTATTCATTTCCTGTAGATTGCATTGTTGCCAAGTGTTTGATAGAATGTCAGTCCCGGTTGGGGATGGTCAAGCCTATTCCTAGAGTTAGTTTTTGATTTGTAAGACTTGTTATTATGTAAATCACGAATTCTAGAGGTGTCATTGAGTTATAGGCAGTGATCTAGGCTCTGAGCCTAAAAAAGTGGGTCAAATCCTGGGGTCGCTGGCACAACATTACGAAAACTAGTCCCTGGACACTGGCATGCCATGTTATGTGAGCATCCAGATCCCTTTGGACATTGGCATGCCCATATCATGGGAGAGTCGAGGGGTTAATTGGTCAGGAAACATAGTGGGACTCAGGAGTTGGTTACATGAGAGTTTGGGATGGTACTAATCACATCGAGAGTATTTTGTCAAAGCCCTCACATTCAGAGTATTTTGTCGAGGCCTTTCGAACGAACCTGTGTGGTTCATCATTAAGACAAGGTGCAGAGTTAGATTTAGGCAACATAATAAATAGTGATAGCGATGGAAAGAGCTGATAATGGCTAGCTTTGACCCACAATATAAAATATTCAATAAGGATGAGGAGAAATCATCGTCACGACTAGATGCAGAGTGAGATCTAGGCAATAGAATAAATAGTGATATCGATGGAAAGAGCTGATAATGGCTAGCTTTGATCCACAATATAAAATATTCAATAAGGATGATCATAATTTTTTTCCATAGAATAAATAGTGATAGCGATGGAAAGATGGAGAGTCAGATCTAGGCAATGGAATAAATAGTGAGCAATGAAATAAATAGCAATAGAGATGGAAGCACTGATAATGGCTAGCTTTGATCCACAATATAAAATATTCAATAAGGATGAGGATAATTTTTTGCCACAGAATAAATAGTGATAGCGATGGAAAGAGCTGATAATGGCTAGCTTTGACCCACAATATCAAATATTCAATAAAGATGAGGAGAAATTTTTGCTTGAACCAGCTTGTGTGGTTCATCATCTTAATGTAATATAGATTACAATATATTTATCAAAATAAAATAATACCCTATATACTTACAAATAAATATATGTCGACTCTCCCTAACAAATTTTGACTAAGAAACAATTAAGTTATTTATTTTATTTCAAGTTATGATTAACGAAATAAATAAATAATTACACTAATGGTAAGTGACTGGATGTGATTAGTACCAAAAGATGTCCCAACATTATAATGTTATATATCAACACAACTATAATTAACTCTTAAAATAATTCTATTCATTTATTTTAAAAGATATATATAGATTGATCACGTATGCAAGTGTATTTCAATTTCTTTTAAAAAATTGAAACTTCATATCATGTACAATTTCCAATACATATAAACAACAACTTTACATGAAATAACAATCTTAACCCAATATACTCACTTATCTAATTTTTCATATTTGATTTTTAACCAACTTAGATCCAACTCTGGATATATTAAGCGCTCTTGAGGTGCAAACGTCTTTTGGGAGTGAAGAAAGGTTTGCACCTCGAGAGATTTGATGCGTCTGAGAGATTGATAGATTCAGAGTTAAGATAGATCTAGGTTGGTTTAATTATTAATTTTATTTTTTTAATTTAATTTCTATTTTTATGTAATCTCACTAAGTCAAAATGTTTTAATTTACAGCTTGAGTGGGCCTAATGGTTAAGAGCATGTGTTTCCTCCTAAGAGGTCACAGGTTCAAAACCAGCGGGGGGTAGAGTATGTATGCCTTCGTAGACATTAGCAGTCAAATCGTTGCGCGGAGGTGGTCCCTTGTCCCACAAACAAGGGGGTCTAATACACAAATTTGGTGGGTCCCTTGTCCCACAAACAAGGGGGTCTCATACACAAATGCGGAGGTGGGTCCCTTGTCCCACAAACAAGGGGGTCTCATACTACATTGAGAAATATAAATTACCTACACAATCCAAAACACTTCATTTTGATTATCTGGTAACGATCACATTTGTTTCAGCAATATAATATTTGTTTTTACTGACTTTAAATTTTTCAAATGGGAACATATTCCTCGATACAGAAAATTTCAATTTTCTTTCCACAGGGATGTCCCCTGCTCTCAATTTACTCTCGCATTGCACTCTCAACTCACAGAAGTAGTTGTTGTCATACAAACACATTTCTATTCTCTCAGGTTTTTGGGTTCTCTGCTCGCTCAACATGGAGGCCACTAGCACGAGGAACGCAATGCTCTCCCTCTGCAACAACAACATCTCCATTCATCGACTTTCCTTCCACACTTTGAGCGCCTCTACAGACACGCGCATTAAGACACTCTGTCGCAGTAACAGACTTCGAGAGGCACTGGACACCTTCAAGCACCTGCTTTCAGCTAAATCTACATCCATCCCCTCTCTAATCACCTGCAATGTCTTGTTAAGTAGCCTACTTCGACTGAAGCAACATGAGACAGTGTTCTCTGTTTACAAACTTATGATTGAAGGCGACATTATTCCAGATCTCATGACTTCGAACATTATCATCAATTGTCATTGTGAAACAGGTAAAATGGATTATGCATTGAAAGTGTTTGAAGGAATGGGAGAACATGGGTATGTTGCAGATGTTGTAACCTTCAATACCCTCATCAAAGGGTTTTGCAGGAAATTCAGAGTCGAGGAACCTGTCAAGCTTTTCAACCAAATGATTATCAAAAGACAAGTTCCTGATATTTTTACTTATAATACCCTAATATGCGGGCTCTGCAAGACCGGTAAATCCCACGAAGCGTTCGGGTTGTTAGCTGTTATGCTGCAAAAGGGCCATAAGCCTGACACAGCCATATTTAACTCATTCATGGATCGACTATGCAAAGAAAGTAAGCTCCAAGAAGTCAAGAAACTATTGTATCTGATGATAAAAGAGGGTTGCAATCCCAATGTTATTACATACAGTATACTTATTAACGGTTTATGTAAAGAACGCAAGTTGGATGAGGCGTGGGAGCTCTTCTATGAAATGTCTGAGAGAAACATATGCCCTAATGTTGTAACATACAATGTGCTTATTGATGGTTTATGTAAGGAAGGCAAGTTGGCTGAGGCGAGGAAGCTCTACTCTGAAATGTCTGCCAAAAACATATCCCCTGATGTGGTCACGTACAATGCGCTTATTGATGGTTTATGTAAGGAAGGCAAGTTGGACGAGGCGATGAAGTTCTTCTCTGAAATGCCTGACAAAAACAAATACCCTGATGTGGTCACGTACAATGCGCTTATTGATGGTTTATGTAAGGAAGGCAAGTTGGATAAGGCAACGAAGCTCTTCTCTGAAATGTCAGAGAGGAACATATGCCCCGATATTGTCACATACAGCTCTCTTATTCATGGTTTATGTAAGGAAAGGAAATGGCAGGAGGTCACCAGAGTGCTTCATGAGATGCTAAACAAAGGGTGCAATCCAGATGTTATCACATACAACATTGTTATTGATGGGCTTGGCAAAGAAGGCAAGGTTCAGGAAGCTCTCGGGTTATTAGATGTTATGGTGAAAAAAGGCAATCCACCTAATGAAATCACATACAGTACACTTATAAATGGATTTTGCAGAGTGGTTAATCTGGAGAAGGCAGGGGAACTTCTTCGAGAGATGCCAGAGAAAGGTTGCAGGCCTGATCTAGTTAGTTATAGTACATTAATACACGGGCTTTGCAAGCATAATAGGATAGACGAAGCTCACCAGATATTCTATGAGATGCAAGGCCAGGGTCAGAGCCCTGATATTATCACATACACCACATTGATGAATGGACCCTGCAGAGTGGGTAACCTGAAGGAGGTGTTGACTACTAGAGTAGCACCTAATGATTTGGTGAAGACTCCATGCCCAAGGATGATCCAGAGGACACTTGTACCATCAGATGTCATCAGTCAACAGAGTTTTTTAACTCTCCTTCTATCTTCTCATCATTTTTCTTCTTTGTACCCAGATTCCACACCCTGCGGGGAATTGTAATAAATGATGCTAGTATGATGAGTTTCTTGAATTTGTAACAGGGCTAGGATGTGGGACTCGATCAGCAAACGAGTACACCTTGGAGTGTTTTTTTTATCCGGTTAATTATCCCTTCTTATTCAGAGGCGGATAATTCTCTGGATTTTTTCACTCATTTTTACCCCAAAGCCGAGGTGACGGTTTGAAGATTGAGCCCCTGACACATCTTAGTGTCTAGGGTCGATGTATATTACCATGCTAGATCACACAAAAAGTTTCATGGAATTTGGCTAGGTCTAAGTAGGATTTTTTAATAGTTAAAAAATTCCCGCAAAACGGGATTTTTTAATTATTTTTTATGTAAAGGCATAAATAAGTGGTCTTAGGAGATGTCTGGGGCGTATGACCACTCGAAATTCATCCTCAGAGGCCCAGCATTCTCCTAGAGCCCACTTTGGGGGTCAAAAAATGACTCAGAGTCCCTCAAAAGCCGATTTTTCAAATGACAGTGGCAAAAATGAAGAAAAAATTCAAAAAAATGAATAATTGGAAAAATTTATAAATTTTTCCAAAGTCAAAATAAGTCAAATTTTGACATGGAAGTCAAGCAGAGAATCAAGGGTGATGTGGCAAGCAACGTGGGACCCACCAAGAAAGCAACTCAGCTCAAAGTCAAAGCAAGTCAAAGGACAGTCAAACTGGGCCCACGTTGAGTTCATACGTATGGCTAAAGTTCACTGATCAGTTTTATTTCAAAATCAAATGCTATAGAAGTTATAATGTTGGTAATTAAATTTTAGTGGGGGACCCACCTCACCCCTCATTTGATATTTAACGTAACACAGCCCACCAAAGAAAATACGCATGACTCAGCAATCAAATAATACGCAGCTCATACACATAGCACCCACAGCCCATCTACGTGGGCAGTCAACGCAGCATTTATGGGCAGTCAAACAGCAACGTACGTAGGTAATACGCAGTCCGTACGCAGTCAAGCCAGCCCATACGTATCAGTCAGCTCAGTTGTTAACGTGGGCAACAAAATTAGTGGGCAGCATGTGTATGTCTACAGCAGTTACGTGGTCAACTCAGCATATACAACGGCCAGTACACAGCAGTTTATGTGGCAGTCCATACGCCCAGTAAATCAGCAGTTTATGTGGCAGTTTACACAGCTGTGTTGGCAGCCCATACGCACAGCTATCACAGGATATCAACAGTTATCTCCAGGATCACAAACAATCATAGCAGCCACTTGCCATTCTTCTTGCTACATTGGGATTGTCATCAAGTTACATGTGTCATTTCATTTTTCATTGGGATTGGCTCCCGTAGCTCTATTTATATGAGCCTTGGGCTTTTATTATAAGGATAGAACGAGCTATTGGGCTGGCGGAGACTCTGCCGGATTTTGTACTTACCTTTCATATAAATAAATAAAAGTCTTTGGGGTTACTGGCTTCTTTTGTGGCGCATGATTTGGTGGATGAGGTATACCTATGTCGTTTGATATTCATTTGATTTCATGTTTGCTATCTAGTTGTTTTTCTTTGTGCATTTGCGTGAGGGAATTGTTTGTCTAGGGAGGAGAGATTTTCAGCTATCTCAAATCTCCTTTGGGCTTGGTATATTTTGTACTCTTGTTGTAGCTTGTCCATTCTCGGTTGAATGACAAGCTCAACATGGTCTCTATATGCCAAGTCTCTTTTTCACTAACAATTGGTTTGCAAGTATTTTTGTGTTTTCAAGGGACAGGTTGCCAACTCTATTGGAGTGTGAGGACTTCTTCGGTGGGAATAGTCACCTCCAAGGATATCAAAGGTCCCACAAGTTGTTCAAGCCAGCAATCTCATAAGACATCAAAAAGATTTACTCAAGAGGGGGTTTCTTCAGCCCTTTGCTTATTTTCTATCTTGAAAAGTTATCACAAATTTTCTTCTTTCATTTGAAAGCATTTGTCTTCATCATGAAAAATATAAAATAAAAAAACAAAAATTAAAAAAAAAAAAATTCCTTCAGGGTTTTAGATTAAATTTTAAATTTTGTTTTAAGTTTAATTTTTGTCTGAAGGGGTATAAAAGTTTTTGTGAGAAAATTATTTTTGTTGCCAGATTCAGTTGTTTTCATGCTATATCTTTCACGCTGAGATCTGAAGTT
>APFE030322048.1:0-11689 GCA_000404065.3 Pinus taeda
CCTAGGGAGGTTAGGTTTGTCCGCAAAAATAACTCTTTCCACATGACAAATTGGCGACTCCGCTGGGGAATCCATGGATTTGAATGATTTTTCCTTTGATTGATACTTTGATTTGAGAAACTCTAATTTCTTTCTAGTTTTTGACTGATTGACTGTGAATTTGGGTGGAATAGCTTAGGGTTGAGTTAGTTTTTATTTTTCTTGATTTTGAGAGCAGTACGCACCCTCTGCGTTAAGTAGAGTGCGTACTAGTACGCACTTTTTCTTTGTACACAGAGCGTGGCCGCACCTGTGCCAACAGGCTGCCTGTGTACCCCTGTCAAAAGCTTAGAAAATTTCAATTTTTTCCTTTTTACCCATTAGATTTTGTTTATAGTTTATTTATTGCTGCCCAGATCCACTCGTTACTTGTCAGAAGCTTTCATCTTGGCTAATTTCATTGGCATTCCTGCTTTAAGCTTTTATCAATTGGGTGTTTTCAGTCTTTTTTTTGAGAAATTCTAAATTTGATTTCCTTTGGTCATTACTTGGAGGTTTGTCTCAGTCTTTAAACAATTTTGCATCTTTTTGCTCTTGTTTTTGCAAAAAATTTCCCCCTCATTCGCCGGGGGGGCTAAATTGTGTATGAGTCTTAATCGCCTTTGAGTGTTTTTATTTTTGATCTTTGGAACTCTCACCCAATTTTCTCGACTTGCACTTGATTGGTTCTTAGATTACATTAGAATCATCTTGTGTTTGAGAATTCTCTTGCATAGATCACATTTGCATAATTAGAATTCTCCTTTTCGGAATATAAATGAAAAATGTGCATAGATTACATTTGCATACTTTTCAAGTGAATTGTGCGTAGATTACAATTGCATAGTTTACATTCTGAAAAATCAATCGTAGATTTAGATCAGTTTTCTTTGATTTGAATTTGCACAAAAATAAAAATAAAAATAAAATGTTTTGAAATTGATTTGCATCAGTTTATCTTGATGAAATTAGTGCATTAGAGAATTTGTTATATTTTCTCTTAGTGATCAATTTTTTGCATTGTTGGAAGTGAATGGAAACTCTCTCTTACTTTAGTTAGGATTCATCGAATTGAAAAGATTACATTATCATATTCGATTGCATTCAGTTTTGGGTCGGGTCATAACACCATTGGTTTCATATCCGTTTACCCTTTTGAGTAATAACAACCTAAATAACACAACGCTTAATTAAAATTCATCTAGTATTTTTTACATTTTTAGGGCTCTTTCCACCAATCTAGCTTAGGCTAGTGTCTTGGAATAGGTTTTAGTTAACTCTCTAAGACAGTAAAACAAACAAGTAGTCGATCTTGCAGTAGGAAATAAATTCCAATTGTTACATCTATGCTCTGGGAAAGCTCCTCTTAAAGGAGAAGCACGAGATCATATCTGAACCAGTGAGGTAATCAATCCTTCCTCATTGGGAACGATAGCAGATATTCACGTATTAAAAACAGTAAACCTTGGATTGACCATTGTCGAGGAAACTGGGGTCACTTGTTGGTAAACCTTGGATTATGTCAAGGAGCCTTCAAGGGGATTGAGCTTTGTTACTCTGCCCTTGCGTGCATATCGGATCATAGACTGTTCCCCTAGTTATATTTGTCTCTGTTGGTAACCTTAGTGGCCTTTATCTATAGGATTCTTTCCTAAGGTGACGGTGGAGGGAAGATCCCACTGTACCTAGAGCAGACGTCGACTAAACTCACTTGGAGTCTCTGGGGGGTTATCTTCACTTGAGACGGTTTTGTGGAGAAACTTGTGCCAGTCCGTTTCATTAAGCAGGTTTTCGGGGTAACTGTTCCAACCGCCATTCTGTATTGAATTCTATGAGGTTGGATTTCATCACCAACTAGTGTTTTCGGTATGGAAAAATAATGTTTGTGTGTGGTTTGAACTCCTATATTGTTAGGTGTGTGATTCAATTGTTTGGTTGTTTAGAGACTTTAGGTGATTTTCTTGAGATTTTCTTTGTTTTCGTGTGAAGTAATTAATTAATTAATCGTGGCTGAATTACCGAGGCAATCCCGTAGACTTCAGGGGCAGCCTCCCGAATATACTCCAAGTCAGCTTGAAGGGCTAAGAGCTCTTGTCACACCTAGTGAAAGTAGAGTTGGGTCACCAGAGGCCGGAGAATCATCTTTAATTATTCACTCTGATTATCATGTTCCAGCAACAAAGTATATTTCTGAACCAATTTCATTTTCTGAAGTCACTAGTAGTTTTTCTTCTACTAGTGAATTAGTTGAAGAACTAGAAATTTCTAAATCTGAAACTAAACCTGCTGCTACTCCATCCTCAGGATTTGCTTCTCCATTTTCTACTGATCCTGGTTCACCCAGGGTAGGAAGTATTATTACCCAAAATTTTCCTTCTGGACTGATGTGAATCTATCTTTTACAGTCCTTTTCGAAGTGACGCTTGGTACGTATCTTTGACTAATTTTCTAGAAAATTTGGGCCTCACTGCTTCACCACCTTGTATTCCATTTCATCCAACACCCAGAGGTTATTATCCTCTGAATATGTCAAACCAGTCGTCCATGTTTTCCCAAAATCCGGAAACTTTTTTATATGTCGGTCCTTCTGTTCCGTCTGGGTATCAGTCAATTTCTGGTTCTTTTTCAGGAGCATCTCCTAACCCCATCGAACATGGGGTATCAACTGGTCATAATAGAACTCCACCGTTGAGTGTAGAAGAAATTCTTATGATGTCTGGTGTTATTCCGAATCCGCAACCTCAAGGTAGTCAAATTCTGCCTGGGGGGCAACCTCAAGGCAATCAAATTCCGCTTGGGGAGCAACCTCAAGGCACTCGAATTCTGCCTAGGGGGCAACCTCAAGGACAGTACATACCTCAGGGATAGTACATGCCTCAAGGTCAACCCCAAACTCAATATATGCCTCAAGGTCAACCTCAGACTCAATATATGCCTCAAGGTCAACCCCAATATCAATATATACCTCAAGGTCAACCCCAGTTTCAGTACGTGCCTCAAGGTTATCAACCTCAAGGTCAGTACCAATCTCAAGGTTTCCAACCACCTTCTGGTCAATCATTTGTTCAAAGAACTGGAAATGTACCTTTCAATTATCAGTCCTACACTCAACCTGGTTATGGTCCTTAGTATGCTCAACCTGTTATGGGTCCTTACCCCGGAATGAATATGGTGTGGGACCCATCTCAAACTCAACAGATTTTACAACCTAATGTGCAGTTGTCATCTCAACCTGGACAACCCATGGTTTCTAGTTCAACCTAGCAACCCCTCTAGTCTACTATTCAAACTTCTGCACCTGGTGTAGCTCATTAGTCTGGGCCTAGTTCGCCTCGAACTCTGCCTCAATCGACTGTTGCAACTACTGCAGCTTCTATTCAATCTACCCCACCTACTTCTGGAGTATCGAAAACTCTAGTTTCTATTGTTCTTGTATCAACTCCTCAGACCTCTTTACCCCAGTCTGGACCTACAATTCAGACTTCGGTTCAGATGCCTGTAGGAAAACCTAGTCCAAGTACGGTTGTCACAAGTCAACCTCAATTTACTTATCAACCGTACTAGGGACAGTATCAATACGGTCCTGCTGTGCAAAGCCCAATTCATCAGTATCAACCGTACCCTGGGTATACATATCAACAACCTCAATCTCAACAACCCCAGTTTGTTCCGGTTAATCCTGGTTTTCTGGGAGGATATACTATTCCAAATGCAAATCCAATTCCAGGTTATCCTGCGTATCCTGCTCCTGGAGTTGGTCTTGTGACCCAAGGTTTTCGAGACCCTAATTGTCAGTTACCGTTCATCGCAGCTTTGGATTTACCTGACTTGTCGCACCTTACGAACGATCCAATTTATTATCTTTCGTACTGGTCGCCAAAGCCTAAAAAGTTGCCCAGTGATATTCCAAAGTTTGAGGGTAAACCAGGAGAGGATCCGTCGAACCATGTGATGACTTATCACCTCTGGTGTGCATCAAATTCCATTATAGATGATTCAGTTCACTTACGCCTTTTTCAACACACTCTGATTGGTCTCGCGGCTAAGTGGTACATTGAGTTGCCACAAAGCTCTTTTTATAATTTTAATCAGTTAGCTACTTCGTTCTTAACTCATTTTCAGTTCCCAGTTAGATATGACAATGGCACGGAATTATTAACTTCATTAAAACAGTCAACGTCTACATATATTTCAGACCATATTCATGAATGGCGGCGTTGACGATGTTTAGTGAAAGTTTTTATCCTGGATCAAATTTTGGCAGAATGGTTTGTTAAATCATTATTACCTAAAATCACTGAGGATGTAGCTAAGGCAGGCGTAGTTACTGAGGAGCAAGTAATTGCTCAAGCTCAGTACCTTGACTTAGTTTATACTCAGTCAGGTACTTTACACGAAACAATCCCTGATCTTCCCAAACAAAATCAAATAACTGCAACTCCTTCAAGGTCTCATGCCATTGGTGGTATGATTGGTACAGTTAATACCAAAAGTAAGAAGAAATCTGCAAAGAATTATTCTCCTATTATAACTTTACCAGATTCCTCGACGGGAGAAGCTTCTGTTGAAGTTCCTGCTGATATTCATGTTGTAGAATCTTCTACGGCTAAACCTAAATCTGGCGATAAAAAGAAAGGGAAGAATAAAAATAAACAAAACGCAAAAGAGAAACCTGAAAAAACCAAATCTACTGACGAGAAACATAAACCTCACTATCCTTGTCTCATCTGTGACGAGGAGCACTTTACAAGAGATTGTCCACATCGAGCTGAGGTTTCAACAATCGTCAAAGGTTCTCAAACGCCTGCTGTCTTGAAGGATCCTTTTCCTAGTCAAGATAGTAAGATGATAGGTTCTTCCTCAAATGCTTCAGAAGAACCAATTATGATGATGTCCCATGTCAAGATTGCGACATGATTGCAAGATTATGGAAGTAAGAGTCCTGTTGGTGGTAAGGAACTAGAATCTTCTAGTTCAAACCCATCAACTTCAACTCCTCCTGGCTTCGATCCGCTACAGATCGAGAAACCTAAACCAGACTTAGTAATCAAACCGCCTACTAAAAGTATACTTCGGAATTCAGCTTTCAATCCACATGCGAGAGCTGCTCAGAACTATAACATTGTTGAAGATTTAGCCATATCCCCTTCAGCAATGTCGGCTTTGGAGGTGCTGCAATCATGTCCAGCACAACGTAAATTGCTTTTGTCTGCTATAGGAGTTGTTGATGTTCAGGATTCCAACCTTATAATCTTTGATTTAGAAAATAGTACACCTTTCTTACCTCATCAAATTACTTTCAAGATCCCAGTGTTAGTCAAAAATAGGCCTTGCTTTCGGACTGTGATTGATGAGGGAGCTTCAACATGTATTATGTCTATTCAGTGTTGGAAATCACTTGGTTCTCCTACACTCAATCAATCCTCGACAATTTTAAAGGATTTTGATGGCCAGAGGTTTCATCCTTTTGGTATTTTCCAGGATTTACCTATAGAGGTAGAAGCCAAAACTGTTAATCTAGATGTGGAAGTGGTTGATGCCCCTCTAGATTACAACCTTCTTTTGGGTCGTAGTTGGTCCTACGCTATGACTGCTATTGTTTCATCAGTCTTTCAGCTTATTAAATTCCCTCATAATGGAAAGATCATTACAATAGATCAGTTAAATTACTTTTCATTCGACCCAGCCTCTTCTGAAAGTATTCAACATGTCGGAAAAACAGTTATCCCTTATAAGGATGTTGGCGTAGGATTTATTAAAGATTCTGGTTTACTAGGTATATCACCTTCATTTGCAACCATTCACATGATTTCATCGAACACTATCGCTTTTGATGATCCTTGGATTGTACCTTCCGATTCTGAGGTGGTCTCATTTGGTGATGCCATGCCCTTGAGTCCCTTTGAAGTTGCATATCAGGCGGTACAGTCGTTTTCCAACTCTAGTTCAACCGAAATTGATCCAATGAATGTGGTCCATGGGGAGTCACTTTCAATCTCAACCTCAGAGTCAACAACTTTTTCTGAACTTGTTCATACTAATGAGCAGATTCGTGAACTTTTATCTGTTGATGATTTACCATGGGAAGATCTTCATCATCGATCTTCGTTTTTACCTGAGCTTGATTGTTTTCAAAAATGAGTTCTCATCTATTTTTCCTACTGATTATGTCAGGGAATCACAGAATCCATTGCAACATCCTGATTCTAAGTTGAATTTAGGAAATATTTCTCGAACGATTCCTATTGACATTTCAATGAAACCCGACATTATTGAAAAAATTCATATAGGTGCTCCTTGTACGGGCGAGGAAATCCAAACTTATAAAGCCCTATTTCAATAACTCTACGATGTGTTTGCCTGATCATATGAAGAAATGCCAGGAATCGATCCATCAATTATTGTCCATGAAATAAAAACTTACCCAGATGCTAAACCTGTCCGGCAATGTTTGCGTCAGTTACACCCAAGAAAAGTTGCTACCATTAAAGCTGAAGTTGAGAAATTACTTCGAGCGGGTTTCATATATCCAATTCCTTTAACGGATTGGGTATCGAATATTGTTCCTATTAACAAAACGCAAGGAACAATAGGGATATTAATTGAGCTTGTCCTAAAGACAATTATCCAACTCCCTATATCGATCAAATCATTGATGATTGTGCCGGCAATGAAATGTTCTCCTTTATGGACGGATTTTCCGGTTACAATCAAATTAACATACTCCCTGCTGATCAACCAAAAACAGCTTTCATTTATCCATGGGGGACCTTTGCTTATTGCAAATTACCTTTTGGGTTGAAGAACGCCGGAGAAACTTTTCAATGGGCTATGTCTTACGCATTTCACGACATCAAGCACATTGTGCAGCCTTATCTTGATGATTTACCTGTTCATTCATTACGAAGAGCCGATCATCTCACTCATTTACGAGCCATATTTATGAGATGTAGGCATTATCGAATTAGGTTGAATCCACACAAATGTGTTTTATGTATAGAAACGGGTCACTTACTAGGATTTGTTGTTTCAAAAGCTAGCATTCGTGTCGATCCCTCGAAGGTTGAAGCCATTATCAAATTACCTCCGCCTTTGACTCTTCGCCAACTCCAAAGTTTGCAAGGGAAAGCAAACTTTTTACGCCGATTCATTCCTAACTACGCTGAGATAACAAACGGTTTTACCAAGTTGTTGAAACAGAACACTCCATTCTTTTGGGATGAGATAGCTCAGAAATATTTTGATACACTTAAAAATGCATTGACCCATGCACCGTTATTGCATCCTCCCAACTACAACAAGGACTACTTTTTGTATCTTGCCGCTTCTCATTCCAACATTGGGATGGTTTTAGTTCAGGAAGATGAATTCAACGCTAAACATGTGATTTACTATCTTAGTCGAACTCTGAATCCGACTGAGCTTAAATATTCACATGTGGAGAAATTGGCCATGGAAGCTGTTCAAGTTGTCCAACGATTTTGTCACTACATTCTACTACGCAAAACCACAGTAATTTCTGACTGTAATCCTATGACGTATATTTTGACTAAAAAATTTCTAGGGGGCAAGTATTCCAAATGGATCGTTATCTTGCAGGAATTTGACCTGGAATTTGAAAATCCAAGTCAAAGAAGTCTTTGGTTTTTGCGGAATTAATGTGTGACTTCCCGCGTACTGATACCGAAACTGTGGCAGAAGAATCCCTTGCGGATGAATCTTTATTTCTTATTAGTACTCTTGATCCATGGTATGGGGATATAATTGTTTATCTCCAAACCCAATCTTTTCGGCCTAAAATCTCACGATCTGAGCGAAGGAAAATCCGTTTCCAATCCCAACAATACCAAATTATTGGAGATACACTATATCGTTGTGGGGTGGATTCTATTTTCCATTGTTGTTTAACTCATGAGGAAGTTGAAAAGGTTATGAATGACTGTCACTCTAGAGCGTGTGGCGGTCATATGTCTGGGTATGCCACAGCCCAAAAGATATTGCGCGCTGGTTATTTCTGGCCATCCTTATTTAAAGATTGTATCAATGCAGTCTAGAGATGCCATAATTGCCAAATTTTTGATCGAAAGATGCATGCTCCACCTGCTCCTCTCCACCCTATAATTCTCGTTGGTCCTTTCGAAAAATGGGGTATCGATTTTATTACATGTAACCCTCACTTAGCCAGGGGGCATGCGTATATCATCCTTGCGGTAGATTATTTTACCAAGTGGGCCAAGGCGATGCCTACGTTTTCGGCAGATGGCAAAACTGCTACTATTTTCGTTTTCAATCATATAATTGCTAGGTTCGGTGTTCCTCAAGCGATTATCACCGATCATGGAAGTCATTTTCGGAACATCATGATGACTAAACCAACAGATCATCTTGGCCTGCCTCACGATAGCTCTACTCCATATTACCCACAGGCTAAAGGTCTGGTTGAGGCAATCAACAAAGTTCTAGTCATCATGATCCGACGAATCATTGGTATTCATCAGTCGAATTGGCATAACATGTTATTTTCAGTGCTTTGGGGGTATCGAACCTCAGTCAAAACATCAATAGGTTTCACTCCTTTTCAGCTTGTTTACAGGTTGGAAGCCGTGTTACCCATTGAATGTGAAATTCCGTCGTTGCAAATAGCCATAGAATTACTTCCAGCCACCTCCAAAGAGGAAAACCGTTTGTTATACTTAGCTCAATTAGATGAGAATCGACATGATGCTGCACTAGCAATCGAGACTCACGCAAAAAGGATAAAAGCTTAGTATGATCGAAATGTTACACCTCGTAATTTTTCGGAAGGAGACCTAGTTTTATTATGCGATCAAGCTAACGATAGCTAGGGGCTGGAAAATTTGTACCCATGTGGCATGGTCCTTTTGTTCTCAAGCGTAAGTTGGCCAAAGGGGCCTATGAATTAGTAGATTATGACGATGTCTCTTTAGGTAGACCCAGAAATGGGCTTTATCTAAAAAGATATTATGCTTAGAGTTTGGTGTGGAGATTCTTGTTGGAATAGATTTCTTTCTAGTTGGTGTCTTTTAGATTAGAAAGTGTGCCTAGTTTAGAGAGTGTTTTGTCGTTATTCCTGCTTATCTTGGTTTTACTCTTGATATTGCAGATGTCAGTGTCTTCTCAAACATACATTGGTTTTGTTGATGGTGCTTGTCGTAGTACACGAAATATTTCTTCCGCAGCTTGGGTTATCTATTCACCCTCTGATGAGTTAGTATCTATGCATGGGTTAAGCCTTGGTCAAACAACAAATAACATTGCAGAGTATAGTGCAGTGATTGAGTTATTATCTGAATCCATCTCATTTGGGATTCAGAGTTTGATTGTAAGGTTAGATTCTGAACTCATTGTATTATAGCTTAACATGGTTTATGCCATTAGAAATCCAGTATTATTAAGATTGTTTTTTAGAGTTCATCTCTTGGAACATGAATTTGACTATATTGAATATCAACATATTCCAAGATATTTAAACACATTAGCAGATGCAGTTGCTTCTCAAATGTTACATAGACATTTGCAATAATCAAGACAGTAAATTTAAAAGCATTCCATAAACATTTTATACAAGATAGCCAGTAATAGTGATATATCATAGCATATAAGTGTGTCAAATATACATCGTCTTCGATCATAGGTTGAAAAACACCTTATGATCAACAAAAATGATAGCACAAAAAGATATAAATGTCATATGAAGTCTACAAGGGCGATTATCCTATCCTTGATGCTGATCATGATAAGAAACCATTGCTTGGGCTACCCTACAAAGGAACCTCCTAAAAGGTCCTGGGACCCCAATCACATAGCGTTGAAGCCTAAGAGGAATGTCATCTATACTAGTCTCTGGAATATCTATTGTCAAGCGCTCTAGGTGATTCTCTAATTCGGCCAAGGTCTCTGTTGATTGGTCCTGTGGGGCTGGTGCGTAGTAGTAGGGTGTCTTCTCTCATAAGGTGGGAGAGTGACCGTTCATCGTGGACCCACATCTACATATAAAACTTTTTACTATCAGTTTTTGGACGATTTAAAAAACAAAAAAAATTAGTTTAAAAAATTTAGAAAATGTTGAAAACAATTTTACCTGTATCATCTCATTGCTCTCCTGGTGGAAGAGCCATGTCTGGATCACCACGATAATCCATCCCAGCATATGGAAAGTCCTGTATCACGAAAATTTGGTTTCCCAACCAACGAAAATACTCAGGTGAGAATCAAACAACCTCGGTGCCGATCCTCAGGATGACGGGCCATGACTGCAACCCAGTGCATAATCCTAGGATCTCGGGGAAGTCCAGCTTCAACAGAAAGATGTTGTGGAACCAACATTGGTACCCTCTCTAGGCCAAAGCTCACAAATAAGTAACCATATCCAAAGTTCTATAGTTTTCCATTCTTTGCCCTAGTCAGTTGGCCTTTCACATTGGCCAACACGACATCGCACCAATTGAAGATGGTGCCTAGGAAGCAGTCTACTGCCATGCGCATTTGGGAACTGGTAGCTAGATGCAATGTTGCACTCCCACACAGTCTGGTGACAATTAATGCGATCACTTTAAGTTTAGGATGGGTAATGGTCTTAACATCTATCCGTTTGTCCGCAGTTTGGACATTGCAAAACTCTAGTCGGAGAGTTGTGACAGACTGGACACCTAGCCTAGACCCGAATAAAGATAATCCTTCGCCTCTCTTCGGAAAACAAGTCAGAAAATAAATGTCCTCTAGCTCGATTTTGAGCTGGTGGCCACCAATGATGAAACATTGGTCCTGCATGCTCCACCTGTCTACCAGCCATTGTAGAAAGTCTACCTGAGCCCTCATGCTAGGTATGGCCCAGAATTTCAGTAGTCTGCATGCTCTTAAAGCCTGTATTGAAGGTGGATGGAGTAATGCAGCTTGATCCACATCTTCGTGTTCTGTTTCCCACCAAACAAGCATCTTGTGTATCTGTATTTCAAAATAGGCAGTTTAGAATCTTGTAATTTCAAAACATTTGGGCGGAAATGCAAATAGATAGGGTTTCAAAATGTGTTTCACAGGGATCGCACCCGCCGGGTTAGGGACAGTGCGTAGGTTCGCACTCGTCCTTAAGGGCAAGTGCGGGACCCCAACTCTTTCGCTTGTATGAAAAAGTCAAGGTTCGCAGGGTACACATGGTACGCCTGCGCAACCACCGCACTACAACAAATCCTGTGATTAGCATCCTTTTTTACTTCTTTTTTTGCATCTAGAGCCCATTTTTGGTGCTATTTGCATCCATTTATCAAATATGGTGCAAAACTTGACACAAAATTTGCATCGAGTTTTGCACCACGGCTTACACTAAGTTTAGCACCAGGTATTGCAATAGGTTTTGCACCACATTTTGCACCAAATTTTATGCCAAGTTTTGTGTCATCCTTTGCACCAAGTTTTGTTCCAGGTTTTGCATCAAGTTTGGCACCTAATTTTTTTTGACATACTTTTGCATCCTCATTTGCATCCACTTTTTGCACCTACACTTGCATCAACTTTTGCATCAACTTTTACATCCTTTTTTTGCATCCTTTTTTAAATCAGTTTTTGCATCCATTTTTTCATCCATTTGTGCATCCCTTTTGTGCCAAGTTTTACATCGAGTTTTGTGTCTAGTTTTGCATATAATTTTGCATCT